>JAQMYG010000011.1:13479403-13503788 GCA_030014215.1 Clariallabes teugelsi
TCGGTTGAGCGATTGGCCCGATAAGCAAACTGGAAGGGGTCCAAGGAGGGGGGGAGGGCAGACTTGATCTGCTGCATAACTAGCCGTTCAAAGCACTTCATAATGATGGGAGTGAGTGCAACTGGGCGGAAGTCATTGAAACAGGAGGGAGATGTTTTCTTCGGTACTGGGATTATGGTGGTGGTTTTAAAACATGTGGGGATAACAGCCTGGCTCAGAGAGATGTTAAAAATGTCCGTAAAGACATCCGTGAGTTCCCCTGCACAGTCTCTCAATACTCTGCCAGGAATGTTGAATAAAAGGTAAAGTTGCAACTTTAGCCAAGGTTTTTGAAACAAGAAAGACTTTAGACCTGAAAAGATACTTCTTTCCTTTTGGGTAACATGACAAGCTGTGGGAAAGGGAAAAAAGACGCTAGAGAAGAAATTTTGTTAGCAAAAAATAGCATACACTGTAAGTGAGGAATTAACGTGTTTATTATAATATGCATTTTAGACATTTTCTACTAATTTTAATTTGTATGTATGCAAATCGTCCTCGATGGTTCTGGACAATGTGTTACATTGTAATTTTTCGCAGTCACTTCCCTCTCGTTATATGGCCCAAATGCTGTAGGCGTCTAGTTTTGTTTAGTGTAATCGCGGACCCCCGTATTTGTCACATGCAGTTTATGAGGTGAATTTGATGGAGAAACCAGCTGTCAAATGCATTCAGTTTCTTCTCAATTGAGTTGGTGATAGTCCAGATCTCCAAGCCACACAGAAGGACTTGCGAAATGTAACAATTGTAGAGATGGATTTTGGTTTCCAGAGAAATTCTTGAGCGTCAGATGTTCCTGTCGAGAAATTTGATGCAGTTTCTAGCGATCGTTATTCTTTTGATGACTTTCGGTTTACTACTGCCGGATTGGTCTATCATACAACAAAGGTACTGTAGATCAGTGGAGTTGACTATTGTAGTTCCACTTGTGGTCTGCATTGATGTTTGTGATGTATCGATTCCAGTGGCCTGGATTTTGGTCCTCAACCAGTTGATATCTAATGTAAGTCGAGTGGTCTGGCTTTCTGCTGCAAGATGTCTAGCACAAGCAGTAGAGCCTCCACCGTGTGAGTAGCCAGTCCATCAGGGTCAGAAATAGATCAGGTACTAGAATGCAGCCTTGGTGAATGCCACTTTAGACTAAAATCCAGTCAGACAACTATCAGCATTAGTACACAGCTCTTATATTATTATATTGACTATTTTCTTGGGTATACCAATACAAGCCAAAGAGAATTGCGATCCAGTAATGAAACACTGCCTTGAGGTCTATAAAGGCAATCCACAGTGGACGATTATTCTGATGCCTTGTTTGAATTAGTGTGAGCAGTGTGGTAATTCTGTCAAATGTCAAGCAACCAGGAGTGTAAACACTCTGTTTGGGTCGCCATTTTGCTAGAGTTGTTGCTTTGATTCTTGACAGAGGAGGAGGAGGACAACAGCGTGATGTCTCTGTAGTTTTGGAATTCTTGTCTACTACCTTTTCTTTTGTAAATTGTCAGGATACTTCCTCTCTTCCAGTCTGCTGGGACAATGCCAGTTTGTCAGATGTTCTGAAAGATTTGGGTTAGCCAAACAATACACTTGGTACCCCCAGCTTTCATTATCTCCAGGCTGATTTTGCAGATCCCTGGTGCTTAGTGACCTCCTTGGTCGCTGGCTCATTGCAATCATTATCTGGATCTTTAGTTGCGGATTGGGCACCTGCTAGCAGTGCTTCACGGGGTAAAGCACTGGGTCTATTGAGAAGACTTGTTTAATAGTTGTACCAGAGTTGCAGTGTCAATTATTTGATTTGTCTGTGACCATGTTGCTGCTGGCCTTCAGAAGCAGGCTAGAAAAGGGTCTGGTGACTCACATGCCAACTCGTCTGTCCACTGTTGGATGCGATCGGATTTGGGTCTTACTGTACATTGTTTATTCAGTCGCTTGTACTCATCTTGTTGTTGGTTGAATCTTGCTACCACTTCTTGCTTCTAAATCCCATGGCTCTTCCAGAAATTTTCAGTAAAATTTCAATGAGAGCTTTGTACATGTTTTTAGCTTTCTATGACTTTCCTTTAAAAATAGAGAAAAATAGAGACAACAGAATAGAGAAATCTGTGTGATTTTGTGTGATTTTGCTTCAGTCATTCTATATCAAAACAACTGAAATGTAATCTAGGTAGTGCACAAGAATCCTCAAATGGTTCCCTTTCATTAGAGAAAAGGGTTATGCCTGCAGTTGAAGAGGTTTTGAATTAGTAAGACTTTTATCTTATATTTGTTTCAAAGTTATCTCTGATTCATTATTATTTATGATATGACATCATAAAATATGGAATGTTGTATAAATGTGTCTTTTCTTTAAACATGCAGTTAGACATGTATCGGAACACGGATAGGAATAACCAGAGAAACTTCATCATGCATATTTGGATTATACATTACGTTACTATGGTCACCTACATAGTCAACACAGACAGTTTAAAACTTAATTAGGTGAACCACATTGCTGCAAATTAATGGGTGTTCAGATCAAGACATGACAATGCTGAGACCTTGTCAGTTTTAGCTGAATGACTGTACCCAAGATTCACATTTGAGCACCAGCACATGAACGAACCTATGATCTCACTGAGGCCTTTTCCCTATAATACACCAGTGCTATTCATCATGAGGATAAACATACACCAATCGCTGGCACCTCTGGGCCTGTGTAACGTTGGATTACTGACACCAGTTCTTGACAGAAAAAGGTGCATTTTGCAACATCTCGCCCACATTCAAGAGGTAAAGATAAATTTCTCCTGTCTTGTTGATGAACCTCACTAAAACTGAGAGTGCTTTCACAAGAATCACTGGGGGTTTTAAAGTGAAGTGTTAAACTAAGTCTAACCCCAAATTTAATGTGTCTACAGATGTGATGAAAAGCACTGGAGTTTCAAAAACACTTTAGGGAATAGTTCCTTTTTTGCATTAATAACACAGCTGTTCATTTGAAAGCAAGGCTGTTTGTTAGGCATGCATAGTCATTCAATTTAGTCAAACTGGAAGAAATACCACATAATAGACCATTATAAAAAGCAGATTTATTGCATTGTTATCATTGTGCTTGAGCTATGAGGCTAATGTAGGTATGAAGTAAGTAAGTGTGCATCAAATAAAAGTGATGTCACACAGACACCCTGACGTGGTTTATGACACAGTGGGACTTGCTGTCATTTTAATCAAAACTCATTTTAATCAAAACTCAAACTCACAGAATACTGAAACATTAGTGTGGCCATCTTGAAAAGACTGGTATGATACAGGAGAGCTAGATATTATGTATATCTTTTTCTTTATTAAATAACAGCATATTTTAAATCCATTCATGTGGAGCATCTGGCATGTCCTTCTGTCATGTTACAATAGAATGCTAATACTTTAAATCCAGTGTTTTCATATAAAACAGTGATTTGCTGTTAGAAATTAATCAGAAGGCCTTGAACATACATTGCTTGTTGACTTCATTAAGCTTTCAGCTCTAC
The DNA here is from genome assembly GCA_030014215.1 of Clariallabes teugelsi. Classification (NCBI taxonomy): domain Eukaryota; kingdom Metazoa; phylum Chordata; class Actinopteri; order Siluriformes; family Clariidae; genus Clariallabes; species Clariallabes teugelsi. The sequence continues at coordinate 13,482,955 of JAQMYG010000011.1, forward strand.
TGCAAAAATAAAGAAGCACATTTCGGGTACAAACATGGGGAGGCTTATTAAGTGTATTTAAGGTATAGTATAGTATAGTAAATTTTCTCCTATCCCTCTTTATAAGTGAATTTAAACTCTTTTTATCCAAGTAGCATAAGATTTTCTCCATCCTAATTCACAGAACACTGTGCTATAAACACAGATGACCTAATGTCCTGTGCGCTATCGAGCAACAGCCTGAAAATTCCCAAATGGCCAAAATCTTCACACAGATACACAGACCCCATGATGCCAAACTTAAAGTCATCCAAAAACTTTTGATATCGGATTATAAAAATGATGGATATCACCCTATAACAAACACCAGGGATGAAAAAACATAAACTGAGACAGGTCGAAGCCGCGATCTTGGACTTATTATGGATTTTGGGTTCTTTCTTCCCGCACACAGCTCAATTTGTCACTGTTATCTTCGTGTCAACAGTTTCTCTTAAATATTTATAATAGGCTCTGAGCTCCGAGAACCAGCAAGCACAGGACAAATCTGAGAAATGTTAACATGCAGGACATTTTTTCCACAACTCTCCACCAAGAGGGGAGAGGGGGAAAAAAACTGCGAAAGGTCTTAAGCAACCTGTTTAGGAGCAAAAATAATCCCAAAAGAAATTCCGGACCAGGACTCTTTAGACCTCATTGACTTTTTTTTAAGGGCTTTAGTCATCCTTTCCATGTTCCGTTGGTTAAACCCATGTTTTGGGGGCGCCAGAAGTTCAGGGATTAAAAAACATGACAGCGTTGGAGATTACGATCAATTATATCAAGGCTGCTATTCTTATTTTGTTATCATACAATTGTCGGATCGCTTAAAATCAAACAGTCAGGTACACTTATCTAATATCAAGAAGATACCATTTATAGCAATAAGTTGAATAACTTCAATCTAATTCAAATTTTAACGAACCTAATATAAAATTTGATTTACAGCAAATTACTGTAAATACTGCTCACTCTTATTGCATTGTGGCTGCTAAAGTTAATCCATCAGATACAGCAGCTGGGAATCAATGTCAACAAAGAAGAGATGACTGTTAATCCTCCTAACACTCAAGCAACGTCTTAATGTACCTCTAATGCATCTCAAATGCATTTGTTATCTGCTCAGGTCCTTGAGCAGTAGCAGGCAGTCACAGCCCTGGATCCTAAGAGGCCACAAATATAAACATGACCGCATTTCCTTACTGTGTCTTCATGACCTGACTCATCGGAGTAACCACCCACCTCCCTCCTTTCCCCACAAACCTCCTGCTGACATATAAACAATTATCCAATGTTAGGTTTATTTGATGATACTGTCTTGACTATTTGCGGCTGGTTGCTGGGATTGAACTTGAATTTGGTTTATTTTGGAATCTTGGCTTTGAAGTGTCTTAAGAATATGCAAGTTGCTCAACCTTTTTGTTTTTTGCAGCAAAGCAGCAAATTAAGAAGGGCAAAAAGCATCACCTCATAAAATCTTGAGGAAAAAATTCTCTTGGAAAGAATCAAAATTACAAAACTGACCAATGAGGCTCAATAAAATATCCATCAGTGATTCCTGGAATGCTGTGGTAAAATGCTCTTGACCAAGAAGCCAAGCTTGTATACAGATAAGTAACTCACCTTGTTTTTTTTCTCTTCTGCAATACTTCTGGAAAATGCTCCCTATACAAACACTATGACGTCAAAGGAATGAGATGGAAGCAGCGGTGTGCAGCTCATGAGTTTGTAACTTGCGTGGAAAGAAGAATGTGATAAAATTCAAGTGGTTGATGTGTAAGCACTAAATGAAGATGAACGTTAGGTGAAACAAATGTAGCAGGATGAGCTGTGGTCTCATTATGTTGGTTATATTTATGTGGGTGCCTTATTCACGACAGGCTGTATTGTTATATACTCCTCTTATTGTTAAGTCCTCCTCTTAGTTGGAGGACTTCCGGGTCACCTGGTTCATGTTTGTGATTACTCCAGGCGCTAGCCAATCCGCTTGCCTGTGGGCTGTTATAAAGGTAGCGGGAGAGCCTTTCATGTAGCGCGCCCGCCTCCTTTCAGTTGTGTACCCGACTTCCGGTCTTGCCACAGGTAAGAATGCTCCTCGAAATCGCTTAGCTATGCTTATGGGCAGTGGTACTTACTTAAATGTTTTCCTTAGGTTTCCTCTGGACTCATTAACAGTGAGGTATTTTCCTACCAGCCCTGTTTGTAGAGTGCGCGCGCTGTTTTATGGTGCGTCTGACTTTCACTTTCACATAAGTGATGTCGTTTTCGGTGGATTTTCCTGTGCGTAGCGTGCACGTCGTTTCGTTGCGCATCTGACTTCCCTTCCGTCTCAGTTTTCCCCTAGACGGTTGGGTTCTTTAACATTGCCTGACTGGAGTCGGTAAGTGGCTCGTTCCCTGTACTTCCTGGTTGTACCGGGAGTGTTAGGGGTTGTTCACTAGGGGGCTTCCACATTAAGGCTACTACCACCACTCAGTTGGGAGGGTTGAAGACTATCACGCGTTTCCTCCAAACCACGTGACGCCAGCCGACCGCATCTGTTCGAACTGCTCGCTCACGCACCGTTAGGGGTGGTGTAACACACTCGGAGGACAGCGCTATCCGCTCCTTCCACTTGCGTGAGCTCACAGACGCCCCTAATTGGCTGTAGAATCGTGATTAATGTGGGAGCACGAAGTACCTCTCATCCCTCCCCTCTGAGAGAGCTCGGCCAATCACCTCTCTCTAGACCTCCGGCTGCGAGAGGTTACAGCATCATCCGGGATTCGAACCAGCAATCTCCGGATGATAGGGCGAGCACTTTACCCCTGCGCCACTCAGAGGCATGACAGCAATCTTAATGTATTTCACCAATAATGATCAATTATCAAGATCTCAGTGTTAGAACTGAACGCGTGAACCGCTGGCATTTTATGATCCACCACGCCTACTTCGTTCAAAAGGTGCAGGCCATTTGTTGGTAATTCTTATAATGAAGACCACATATAAAAGACCACAGCTGGGGCAGAGCTTTCTCCTGCAAAGCCTCATGGTTATTGAACCCAATATGGTCTGCTTGAAGAAACTCAAGCAATATGAATGTTGCACAAGCGATATCTGTGATTACTTTCTTACTTTTCTGTGATTAGCCAATTCATAGATGTACAGAAAATCAGTGCATCACTCTTGCCCATGTGATATTGCTTACATAGGGCACTCATACTGATACTCATATTTATACTAAGTACCTGTATTTGGCCTCACTCTGAAAATAAATCAATGCATTTCTAATCCTTACACTTACTAACTCACTAGTTTGCACTTAATACCAGTCTGTGTTCCACCATACTGAGAAAAATAAGCATTGCCACAACTTGCACAAAACTGAGACATTTATGGGTAGGGAAGGAAATTGATACACAATACCCCTGTGTGTGATCACAGAAGACATGCAGGGAGAGATCTGTTTACCTGCACTGTTCATCAGCACACAAATTTCTGTAAAGATTAAATACAAGGTAAGGTTTCAAATCAGAATCAGAACCGAAGGAACGTTTGAGCCACCTGCACTTGGGCTTTAACAGGACTGAAAAGTGGGAAAGAGATCCGATTCACCTGAAAGGAAGACAATCAGCATAAGTGGTGCTTTGGACTGAAAGAAAGTAATCAGTTCAGACCATTAGATTTTGAAACTAAGCTAAACTCATGGTCAAATCTCAGCTGATATAAAATTACACAAATTAAAGCCATTAGTATTACTGTGCATGAATGCCAATGAGTGACTGATCAGACATATCCATTTTCTTCATCTTTGATGAACATCCCTCTTTCAATATATTAATGTTATTGATGAACATTCGATCATTTCATCACAATGATCTAAAAGAACCCGTCTATTCGCCCTGATAAATATACAGTATATTGTTTTCCTCATAATGAGAGGAGTAACATTTCAAAGCGAGAGTAGGTCATAAGGACATCTAGTGCAAGACAAACCAGCTAGCAAAAACGTAATGATGGCTCATTCATGAACCTTTATCCTATGTGCACTGGAATAATAGCTTTTCCTTTTTTGCCTAACACAACCACGTTTTTCCCTTTCATTTTAGTCATACTCTCAAAAACTGAAGATCACTAAGCTACTTAATCTCGTTTTTAATTAACACTTCTGTATTTGGAAATTTCAGCTTAAAGTTGAATAATGCAGAATCAGAAAGAGTTTTATTCCCAAGTACGCTTGTACGTACAAGGAATTTGTTTTAGTGACAGAGCATCCAGAACAAAACAAATGACAAGACAAAACAGCATGACAAAAAATATCAATAAAATAAATCCACAACAAATGGAGTAGGATTTTTTTTTTTAAGTATATACTCTTCTGTAGTTAAGCTTTGGGAGATATGAAATTGAACAATAACTTGTTCCAAAAAGTATGATGATCTTGAATAAATAAACAAACAATGTCATGCTTATTGTGGTATAAAAGAAATGAAAACCCTCAGGAGATGCTAAAAAAACAAAAAATATAAAAAAAATTAAAAAAAAAAAAAAGACAAAATAACTTTGTGGTGGTAACAGTAATGCTGATTCATCACACACACACACACACACACACACACCATCTCCCACCATCACTTATTAGGTTATAATAACAGTGAATGCTTTTTTAAATTACATATAAAGATACATATATTGTATTGAAATTATACACCATTCCGCCATAACATTACTAAGTAAAACATTAAGCCCAGTATTGTGTAGGTTCTCCTTGAGTCACATGAGCAGCTCTGGTCCCATGGGGCATGACTTCTCAAGAACTCTGGGCTGCAGATCCTTTGGGTGCTGTTGGTTATAGGGCAGGGATTGAGCCATGGCCCGAGCTTGTTTGTCTGGGGCATCCCATGTGTGCTCAGTTAAGATTAGGGTCTGGAGAATTTGGAGGCTGGGTCAATAACCTTAAACTTTTTCCCTGCCAGGCCCCATGTGCAGTGGTCTGTGGTATTTTCAATTTTATACCTACAGTATAAACTGCTGGCAGGGTTATGTTCACCCAAGGCTTAACCTTTCCAGCATTGTCCAGTGGTCCTCCTGTCCAGTCTGATCGTACAGAAAAGCCAATGCCATGTAGACCACTGGTCAACGCTGGAATGGTTAAGCCTTGGGTGAACATAACCCTGCCAGCAGTTTACAGGTATAAAATTGAAAATCAATGTTAATGTTATTGCCAATTGATGTACGAATACAGGATAAAAAATCAGGTATCATAAGCAAGTACTCATCTAAAATGTCCCACTTGATTGCAAAGATGAACACACTACATTGTTCTTGACTAAATCAACATGACATCCAGTTAAATCTGTTTTGTTAGAGAATATGAAAGCAATTATACGTGTATACTTTTATTTGATTGAGTAAAGCTGTGTTTGTTTTAATTGAGTTGATGTTGGGATTTCTCCTCATGTCCTATACAGTATATTGTGGTCACACAAAGGAAACAATCTGTCACACATTAATTAAGCACAGAATAAAAAGGTTTGTGTGTGTAACCAACAGGGCTGTAGCAGTGCGCAAATTTTCCAAATGGCAGTTTTTTGATGTGATGCATTTTTCAATACAGCAAAAATAAATATAGCCTTAATGTGTGGCTTAGAATGCTATTTTGTTATTTAATTATGCAGAAAATAACAAAAATTACATTTATAATGGTGACATTTTTCTTGATCTGTCCATTTTCATTCAGCCAGGAATGCTGAGGTATTTTGCTATATGTTTGTGGTTTCATACTGTAAGTTACCAAAAGGAGGTTTATTCAAGTATATTAATAGTATACTTCTTTTAAAGCACAAATAAGTAAGTATATGTTCAGTTAACTTTTTATGTATTTATCGGAGATATACTGTACTTAAAATACCATAAGTATACTTGGCTTAAACTGACAAGTATTTAAAAAAAAAATATATATATATATATATATATATATAATAATAAATTGAATATTGTGAAAAAGTCTTTTTCTTTTTTTTTTAGCTTTTCAGTTTTGTATAATTTAGCTTTTTTGTTTTTTATTTTTATAATAAAACTTAACTAGTTGTATACTTGACGTTTACTATTCTTAACCAAAACGTATACTTCACATTTTTATCAACTAAAAAGCAAGCTAGAAGTATATAATTAATACCTCTGAGTTCATTTATAATATATTTCACAGTATTGTTGCAGTACAAAATAAAAACTGTAAATGAACTTTTTGTGTACTTGATGTTGACTACTGTTACACCTAAAGTATACTTCAATGTATACTTATATAAACTAAAAAGTGTCCCAATTTCATCCCAATAGTAGTGTCCTACTAGTATACTTACAATAATAGCATAAAGTATACTAAGTGTACTTGGGAAATACACTTGAAGCTTACTTAATAAAACATGATAATACTTAAGTGTGCTTTCTTTTGACAAGGGTAATTATGGTGAATTACACAAAAGGGTGATTTCTGTCTGCTTGGCACCAGCATGAACATTTTTGTGATATTACTGTAAAAGATGTAAACATTGTAAACATTTAGTCCACCCGCTGTCCATCAGCATTACATCTTACAGAACAACCAAAGTTTTTCCATGAACCACGACAGTTGTATTTCTCTTGCACTTACAGTAGGGTTCTGATGCTAAACAAAATCATATATTTATATGAATGTTCATATTAAATGTTCATATATTTACTCAATTCTAAAAATTAAGATTGTAGTATGATAAAAATTGAGGCCATAATAAGAAATAAGTCCATTATGTACTGTGGCTTTGGAATGAAGATCATATTTAGCCATTTTTTTTATTGCACACATCCTTCATGTTCTTGGCTGTTAAAGACTGATATGACTATATGCATAATGGAACATATGTACAATGTTATCAGGTAAGGTCACAGTCTTCTAATCCAAAACAAACTTCTAATTCTGGAATTCAATGCTTAAATGGATTTCACCGGGAGCACTTCCAGACCAAACGTTTGCTCTACGCTGTGTGACAAATTGCGGTCTGGTCCCAGACACCACAGTTGCCCCTAGCACCCCTTGCGCCCACTAAAAAAGCAGAGTAATACAGTATCTGCAGCAGTCTCAGATGAAGCAGAAACGCAGAACGTCTCTGGTGATGATCAGCAATTAATTACGGTGTGGATGCATTCCTGCATTCTTGGCAATGAATTGTAGATCCTGTGTGGGCTGGGAAGGACCTTCTCTCATGCGTGGTTATTCCAAATGAGTCATTGAGTAATCAGACTAACGAGGACTTCTTTTCACCCCCACAAAACTCAACAATTTTTTTCCTCTATTAATAATGCTCGCCATGTACAAGGTCACTAAATGTGACACTATTAAACTGTAATAAGATGTGATGATCAAGTGTTTGAAGAGCAAAAAGTCAGCTGAACAAATGTTTAAGTGAGTTTGACGTGCAGTCTGGCTCACGCAGGTCCCTCTTAAATTATGATAAAGCACAGACACAAGTCAAACACGGGACTGGACTTTTCCTACGCATTTGTTTGCAAAGGTGAGTAGCCAAGACAAATACACTAAATGCAACATGATCTCAACATTCGTCTGAGCTTTCACTGAGACCATCGGCAGTCTCCGGGCCAAAATGAATCAACATTTCTCAGCACTAATATTCAGCAAGAATTTCACTGGCAATAGCCGAATGACATTGATGTAAATGGTTCTTACTAAATAAACCTTTTAATGGCTCATTTGCACCACTCCCTGTACCCCCCAACCTCATGCACACAAATTGTGTTCATTGACTAATAAAATAATAAAATATTGGTGGTACACATTGACACAATCTGGGTTTGTTGAGAGCTTCAAATATTCATGTCTGTACCTGTATTCAGATTTAAGGTGGTGTGGCTACTTTTTTCCCTTTGAAATTGCAATGAAATGCTTGCGAATAAATGTAGGCTTTCTTTGTCCTGTGACCTTCCTATCCAAATGCTTACTTTGCCACTTTGCCACTAATGCATGACTTCACTGCATCTCAATGGGCATATTTAAAGGCATATTTAATCCCTTTATATTTATCATTAGAATTTGTGTTTAAATAGGACCAAATAATGTATCCAGTTTATCATATGATGTAAAACATTTCCTTGTTTTTTTTTCTTTATGTATATTTATTAGGGAGCTCACCAAAACATATTTTTGAGTAATAACTCATACTAACATTGCTTTCTGTTATGCAAAGTGTGTAAAGAATGGCAAGTTGTACCATAACGAGAGGAAACATCACTGGATCTGTGGTTACATAATAATACTATAATAATTACATATTATAGTAATTCATAATAGTTCATAATTTATAATACACAATAATAGTAGTCATAATATAGTAAGATTTTGAAGAGGCAATAAATCCACAGCATCCTACAAGGCAAATCTGAGAATTATCTAGTTTTGTGTAATTTAATCGAAAGTAATGCAAAAATGGGAATAACTTGTTTATTAACTGACATAGGTCATTGGATTTGTACATACAAAAATTGATGCTTTTTTTTTTTTTTTGCCATCATTGAATGCAACAATTAAATCCTCTTTGGACATCCATTTTTAATACAGTTAATGGTCTCTCACTGCACTACAGAATGGGAAAGGAAGATGTCCGGTTAACAGGAGCAATGTGCACAGATGGATGAAGTAGTATAAAGAAGTGGAAACAAGCACTGAAGACAAACCATGTAGTGAGAGGCCATCAACTTTGACAAAGTGAATTTTCAAAAAGGGTTCAAGAGTTGGGTACAGTGATGATGCAAATTCATCTCTTGTGATGGAGATTGTGCTGGGTAGTACCTTTGTATAGAGAATGAGTTACTTTGAATGACCTATGTCATAGAAAGTTATGCCCAATTTTGCATTACTTTCAATACGGACCTTGTACAACCAACCCTGCCAGAGTAATTTTAGTGCAAAGCAACGTTAAGTTGAAAAGATGAACGTGCAATTCGGTTTTAACACTTTTTAAAACATAAAAAAAAAAAAATACATTATTTGCATGTGTATGGAGAAAAGTGAACAATGTAAGAATGTCAGTAATGGCTCACGGTCAACTGAAGCATGTAGTTGGAACAGTGCTAACATCGAAGCTACAAAAATTGTGTACATTTCATATTTCTTCTATATTTATGTATTTCTCATAATCATGCACCAAGCAGGTAACAAAGTAGCATCCAGGAACAGGTCTATGCAGTTGTAACATTGTGTGAGAATGGTGTGTGATTGTTATTCCTGTTTGGAGAGCTCACTCTTTTGTGCTGTACAGTATGGTCACGAACAGAAGCCTCGCATGCTCAGGGAGGGACCCGGAACTCTACACTCTCTTCCCATGGCACGAAAGGCTATTGTCTGTCCCCCACCTTGGGAAAAGTGTGACCGATAAGCTCGCCGGGCACAAAGCTGCAAGCAATGAGGGCATCTAGCCTGCTTTGGGGCTTCTTCAATTGCCATGGACCACAAATCAGCCTTTGACATGATAAGAACCATGATTTGTGTTTTCATTTTCCATTTGCTCCCGATGATTCATCCTTGACCTTCATTTCAGCGTGACACACCCTTCTCAATTAAAGGGATCTAATCACTCACTATGGTGGCCATTTTAGAGCTTTTTTTGTATCTTCAGAGGTAGACTTTAAAGTGGTGAAAATTCCTTTAGCGGTTAGACATCTTGACCCGCATGAGGGGCTGAATCCTTTTGCTGAGTTTCAAACAAAAAAAAAAAAGAGAGAGGGAGGGAGGGAGGGGGTGATGTTTTCCTTTTCATGGCCAGCCTCTGAAACTTCATCCCTCTTTTCTGGTGTCAGTCGTTCTTTTGTGTCAGGCAGTAGTGGCTCCCTTTGACGCTGCACTGGTTATCCTCTTGATACCCGACTCCTGAGAGGATCCGCACTCTCAGACCTTTGTTCTTCCATCACCTTTCCTCCTGCCTGGGTGAGGAAGCTCACTGGCACACTGTAGGACACCCCCCCACACACCCCCTTCTTTCCTCTCTAGACTTTACCTTCCCTTCCATTGTGACTATTTCGTTTATTGCAAACCTCATGTTTTAATACAGCAGATTTTTAAAAGTTATGATTAAAAATTTGTACTGATGTACTCTTTAAAACATGCACACACCCGAAGAGGACAATAAAACAAAACAATACAACAAAAACAACACTAGGCCTCTCCAATTCAGGATCCCACAGTCTGATAATTCCTGTGGGATTTAAACTCAATTCCAAAGCTTCTTTTCAGGCATTTCTTGAGGCGGGGGTTGGATTCTCACGGAAATGTGCAGATAAGAGGCACCTCTTTTGACAGGCCAAAGTGGCTGCCATGTCACGGAATGAGATAAGGAGTGTGATGAGGGAGGCAGGCCACAGCACCGAGTGACGGCGCAAAAACACTTCCCAGCTGCTTTCCAAGCCAAGTTTCAAAACAGTAGACTTTCCTTATTACAAACAAGCCTGTGGTCAGGTATTGCCTGTTAACATTTTTACACTTAATCACTGGGATCTTTCAGAACTTTTTCTTGGTTTATGCAGAGTGAGACCAAACGGTAGTGTAGGCAAATATTTTCTCTAATATTACAGCTAGTTTCATAAATACTTGGCAACTCCATGTTTGGTTTGTGAGGTTCACTTTGTAATCATAGTATTACTGCCTGTCGCCCATCTGTTACACAGCACAATGCGTAAGACCCTTTCTATTCCATGGAACCACAACTGAACTAATAAGATTTGGGTGGTACTTCATTCTCAGCTCAGCAACGACCTCACCATGACACTAGTATGATTGGATCAGGTGCTGCAGTGCTGCTGAGACCTAATCACCTGGCAAGTCAGTTTGTCAGATTATGACAGTGCTGAATTATGACTCGTGCTTGATTAATAATGTAATCTGATAAAGTGCGAATTATGCTGAAGGAGCGAAATGAAGACATGAAAAAGAAGGCTGGTGTTATTCCCGTTCGTTTGCAGTTCTGAGTCATGAGTGGCGCCACCTCTCAGCGAAGATCCATTAGTCCGAGAGACGTGTTTCATATGAGATTGTTTAACTTTTCCTGGCATGGGTTCAAACAGCTGTGCGTTTGGCTGTAGCCTGTGTAAAACCCTTGACCCTGGGGAGCCTTGATCACTACTCCACTACTGTAGAGTTCCAAAAGAATTCGGTGCATGATATATTGAAAGGGGCGATGGATCCAGCTGGGCGTGAGATGCCTTGCTTGCTGGATGGAAGCCTGGATGCTATTCCAGGCTCATCTCTGACACCTTTGCGGCAACACGCGCCAAGATTACCTCTAACGATCTTTCGCAGTCGAGGCGCACATCAAGAAAAGATCACACTGGCTGAACTTAAAGGTCAACATAATTGTGTGCTGAGAGATCCACAATGTAGTCATAAGAAAACAGCCCTGCAGTTCAGGAAGGCTTATTGCTTTTGACATTTAACCCAAATGCGAAGTCTGCTCATGGGTATGGAGTGTGTTCTGGCAAGGACGCCAACGGATTGGATGCTTGGCTGATGAGATGGGATGAAGGAGGTGAAGGTCTGGTTTCATGTCTTCAGTCTGAATCAAATTAGAGCCTGGTTTAAAGGCACACCAACATGGTTCCACAGTCGAGGCTTCAAGAGAAACAAACACAATGAGACGTGACATAATAAGTTGGCTCGGAAATGCAGACTGTGGCAACGCTGATGAGGCTTACGTTACGGACTTGCCAGCAGAAACGCTGTCTACACCATACAAAAAAGCAGGACCACCCTCTACGACTCATCGACCAGCAGCGCTTCTCCCCAATGCCTCATTTTACTTACCTTGTTATGGATTTGATATTTCCAAGGAATTTAAAAAGGAAAACTAGGAAGAACAACCATAACCACTAAGGCATGTTGCTGACAAATTTTATTTTCAGGTTTTTTAATGGCATAAAGGAAGAATCAACCACAGTTTTAAAACACTTGCTAAAAGACAGTTTTGAAAGACTTGCACCACATGACATCACTAAACATTTTACAGCTCGACTTGGAAAACAGATTTGAACAGGGATTTTTTAGCTCTGACGTGTCATCTAGTGTATATCACTTCATGTCTCCAGATGTACTGTACATAAATTACGCAGGCAAGTCTGCCTAAAAATGCTGAAGGTGCTGCTGCTACTTCTGCATGCACACGCAAATGTTGTTGTTTTTTTCCTTATCTATCATTCAGTGCAGGACCTAATAGCTGTAATCTGTCACTTGATCCAGACTACACCACAAGTGCTGCTAAATGGTTAGTGTTGTTTTCCATAAACCATATTCATCAGCTCAGCATACAAAAGCCTCTCTATCTGCAACCATTAAGCACCCCATACCCCCCCCCCCACCCCCCTTTAACTCAACAATTACATCCACAGGGAAACAGGGACAGGGACAGCTGGTCAATAAAAATATCTTAAAAGGACGCTTGTACATGTTTATGTTCCTTAAATGTCAAGCTTAATAGGGAGGGCATGATAAGAGCAATGTAGAGGCCTGTCGAAATTTATCTCTCGAGTAAAGAGGCCTTATGTTTGTAAGAGCAACATGGATATGGCAAGCATTAGCCTGAAACAGAACGTTTGGAGATCAGATAATGTTTGGGCCCAATCGCTCTCCATGTTTATAAGTGGAGTTATACAGGCTTTTTAAATATTGCTCTGCATTAAAATCTTTCACACAGGTGGAACAGGTGTGCCCTCTGCAGAAGAGAATGTCCATAGCCAACCCTTTTAATAGATTCTGGGCTGCAACTTTACAATTACAGTTAGTGATGATGGCATTTTATCAAGCATAAAATTAAAATGATCTTTCCATTGAGGACAGAAATAAAAAGTCACATCCTCACTAATCACCATGACAAACAGTCATTTCTTTTGGAATGAGACACCATAAGCCACTCTTCTTTTTTCAAGTTTGAAAACTAGCCACTGGTGCAAATCCTTTCCAACAAAGTGGTCTGATGAACAGCTCATCATACATTTATTCATTTATAATGAAGTTTAATAGCATGGAACACTTAAGAAACAAGTTACTTCAGGTATTTCACTAAAGTTATAGCAGCTATACATTCAAAGGTAATAACTCTCTCATACACACAGATGCACACTTTCCATAAATGTCAATCATCAGACAAATAACTTGTAGACCATAATAACAAACTTTTTATTTATTTTTTGTTAAAGAATGCAAAAGTTTTTACGCAAAAGTTTTTTTTTTTAAAGTAAAGTTTTTAATTTGTTTGTGAAACAAAGCATATTTTGTGTGCAATTTAATAAATTATGCAATTCAATCAATCTTTTGTTGTTAGTTTTAAACCACAGAATCGTTTTACACCAAATTAATTACTGGATGAATAAGTATAATTATTTAAGTAAACTTGCAAATTTTAAATGGTCTAAAATTGATGATTTAGTTAATAATACACCACATTTTTTGCAATGTACTACTTCTGCGATGGACTTAAAACACGCAGAAACACATAAAACACTCACTCTTCTTTTGAGTTTATGACTGGCTGGCACAATATGGCCACATACTGGACTGGACTGGAGTGTGGTGCTTCATATGAGACATGGTCACTGGACTATTGTGGACATGACTCCACAAGACCTCTAGGGCCTTGCTCTGGTAACACCAGGATAATTAGTAGTGGATCTTTTGGGTGCTGTGGGGTAGGGCCTCTGTGGATCAGACTTGTCCAGCACATCCCCTGAGGGTTCGATAGGATTGGGATCTGGGAAGTTTGGAGGCCTTGTCAGTAGCCTCGGGCTCTTTGCCTGATGGGCCCCATGGACAGCGGACTCCAGTTCTCTTGGTGCTCTGATACCTTTCTATTATTTCTATTATCTATTGTTTATTTTCAGCTGCACTGAGGTCAGAACTGCTGGCAAATAACCACCTTCTCATCAATCAGATTATAGAATTAAAAGTACCCTATGATAGAAACTTACTAGATTGTTAATGGCTGCTTTTATACTGCCTCCAACTTCCTGGACAAAGCACATCCTGCACAAAGCAACTGTGTTTTCTGGTGCCATGATTTTCAAACGTCTTATTCTAGCAGAAACACTATAGCAGTACATTCTCTTGTATGTAGCAAGCACTCATTTGGCACAGCAGAAGAAACTGCAGGCAGGTCCAAGGTCTTTATGTAATTTTGTATATTAGCATCAGAAATTGCAGGCACCTTTTTCACATTCTTTGTAAATAAGTTCATTATGAGTGTATACAGCCATGAGATGGGGCTATATCAAGGCCATTCAAGTCAGAACAGGATTTTTGATTGTACAGAACAACAAGACAGTTATGAGAGTAAAAACAATCCCCCTTTCCTCTATATAATCCCCTGTTACACTAATACACTTCTTATAGTATTCCACTAGTGCTTGGAGACAACCATCAAGGTAAAAGGTTTTCTCAGTATACCAGAACTATGATCAGCCTGCTTCATGTCTGAAGCCTCATGGCCTCCCAGGAACGCTTTAATGGCCCAAACATGTGGGAATCAGAAATTGGAACAAGGTCAGGACTGTTTAGGGGCTGTGGCAATAACTCCCAGCTGACTACCTGTAATCCCTTACGCAAGGAAAATATATTTCTCTGTATATTAACTGTCAATATATTAAATGATTTAGTGTTCTGGTCTACTGGTACAGTAAATTGAAAAGATGCTAATATTCCTCATTGCTACACTAACTGATACTAACTAATAATTAACAGAAAAAAAGATATTCATATTCAAAATTATATTTGCAATATACAGAATAATATATTGTATTAATACATTACAATATATTGAAAAATACATAAGGAATTGCTGCATTTCATATACTGAGAACTATATTAAAATATATTCAAATGTATATAATAATGCATGTAATTTTATTTCCAACAATATACTTCAGAATATATTGAATTTGATTGAATATATCTATATATAATATATTTTCTATTTCAAATAGTTTTTATAATATGCTTGTATGTTAATGTAGCTTGAACAAAATGGACTTTATAGGCATTAATCAGAGCACATCGACAAGGTAAAAGTGTGTGTATAATTCTTAAACATACATAAATGTGTATAATCCTTAAATATACATACAAGTACAAATATTATGTTTTTGTCTTCATTGCAATATACATCCATACACGGTGCACTCATATATTGCAACATATTAATAAATATAAGCACAAGTTTCCTATTTATGGAAATGTAATATTTACTGTATTGCATTATATTTTTCAATATATTGCCTTTTTTTCCTGTAAGGGATGCGCAATGCTTGTGTACATTTCCCACACACTGATGCGTCTTTTCCACAAGTTGGCGACAGGTTATTAGTCGATTTCAAGGGCATTCCACTGGCTGAATGCAGTCAGCTCTGAGACATTTCGGCCAGGATAGTCATTCACAGACTTCTCTAAAATGTTTGCACCATTCATGTTTTACTGCAGCTAATAGTCTCATCACCAACTGCGCTTGAATTCTTCTGTAAATGAGTTGCATTCCTTCATTTATGAGAAATTTCATTAGTTAAGTCCTGGTTTAACGAACACCACTCGTATATGATAAATGTTCACTAGACATATTTTTGATAATTATCTAAATAACTGTTCCAGTCATATTTGTTGGTTTTACAAGTAAAAGAGAGAGGGTCTGTTGTGTTCTCCCTCGTGCCTGCCCCCCAGGTTTTGGGTGAAAATTAAAGTAATAAAGTATTATAAATGTTTTGCACAAATGATTCCAAAAAGTCTTGAAAAATCTCTTACACTGTAAATATTTATCCAGTTGTTGTTCTATGCAGTAAAAGAGAATGGCTGTGTGTAATGGTGGCAAGTTGCCCATGTCTAACCGTGGAACTGGAACAACCCTTGTGTTGACTGTTTTATCAAAACAGAAATGAGACGGCTTTACATGTTAATCTGTTACTCATGTTTATGGTGCGTTCCAGTTCAGACAAGATTTCAGATCTGAAAAACCATGACTATTTCAATCCACGATGCTCAACAGTGAACCCAACTACAAACAACTGCTAGCACCCGTGAGATGATGGCGGGAGGAGGTCACTTTAAATAAAAGCCGACATCGTCTTTAGGCTTTTGAATATGAAGAGATGAGATCAAATCTGCACAAACTCGATCAATGATCAGAAACAAGCCTGATTGTAGCTACCCACAGCACTTGTAACAATCCCCAGGAGAAAGGTGCAGCAAGAGATACCATCGTGTCTGAGTGCCACTTGTTGCTGAAGTGAAGGAGCCCTCATGACAAACTCATGCAATCCTGATGAAGATTTCCACCTTCAGACACTTATATGGGTAAGAAAAACTGCAATCCTGCTCAAGTTTGTCATTTTTTTAATCTCTCTCAAACTTGCCTCACACAGAGATTTGTTGATTGAGTTAAATTTTTTTCTTTCTAGACCCAAGCTGGGGGTCTTATTAAATAGTTCTAGAAATTAGTTCATAAAAAAATTGTGCACATTTGATTCTTCGCCAAGCTGTTCCTTTAAAAGTCTGGAAAACGGGTGTAGATTGATATCATGTCTGAGTGTCACTTGTTGCCAAGGTAAAGGAACCCTCATGATAAACTCATGCAATTCCTTCAAGCATCATAGGGGTTGGAAAATAATGGCACAATCCTGCACAAGGTCACCTTGAAAGTGACAATGGGCAATCACTGCCACTTGTGCAGATACCTCTTATCAGCTCACGTGTGAAAGATAAAGAGCGGTGATACAAACGATTTCATTCCACATGGCGAGCTTGCTTACTAACATTGAAACCTTTGTACCGACTTCAAGGTAAAAACATGCATGCTTCAGTAATGACCTGACTCAGTTTTTTTTTTTTTTTAATCTAGATGTTTATTAAGAGTGATGTTCTATGATGAATTGCAGACAGAAAGAGAGAAACACTTCACAGTACATCATTAACATGTTAAATCTGCTGACATAACGAAATGTTTCTCTTCACCTTCACATAGTTTTGCACAAAAAATATTAATAATTTCTTTCTACATAAACAGTAAAAAGTGAAGTGAGAATTATCTGCATATCATCAAACAGAAACCACCTAGTTTTTTTTACATCCTATTTACTTCCTGTGTTGTGATTGCTTTATTGCTGTTTTTCTTGTCTTTTAACTCAGCTGCTGGATTGGAAGGAAAAAAAAAAAAAGCGCCTTAACTAACTGTACTGTATAACTAATTGTTACCTGAAACTGTATTAAGCAGATCTCCTGCCTAAATCCAAGGAACAAGCTGGATATGTTTAATGCTGCTGCAGATTAAGTAAAATATTAATGCAGAAATGTGCTTGGAGAAAGTGTCTTCGTCATAGGGGATTGTTTGGTCGGGTTTAATACTGTCGAGAGGTAGGGTCTGTTGTGTTCTCCCTCGTGCATTTTTTTTTATTTTTTAAGTTAACAGCGGTCAAAAATGGCAAGCAAAAGCACCATGAACTGACTTTGTACATGGAATGGGAACAAGACGGGGCACATGAGCCAGCATGAGATTAGACCTGAATGTCAATCTGGCTGATTTATCGAATTGTACCAATTGACGAATCTCATCTCCTGCAGGATTTATACTTTTCCGGTAACGAGCCTTCAGATCCATGCCTCCTTAATAAGATAAGGAAATTTTAATTGCAAAAAAAAAAAAATGAAAAACTCCCATGCTTCACATTTTTACAGGCTAATCATTTTATAACCTTTTCTTGTATACGGTTCCCTCGAAGAAAAAAATGGCTTAAAATGATTGATATATGTGTGCTTGTTTAATTAAAAAGGTCCCTGTCATGTTGTGCGCCTAGCTCCTACTCATAAATTGCTGAAATGCTTTTTAGTTTCTAGGATAATTGACTTAGGCTGAATACACAGCAAATACTGAAGAAAAAAAAAATACAAAAAGAAATAAATCTTGACAAACAGGAAAAAGGAGTGTTGTAAGGAGTGGGAATTTATCATTTCTATTTTGTCTAAGGGGTATAACGGTCAATTTGTACATCCTGTTCCCTTTAAAAAGGGTGCAGTGATTTTCTTCTCACACAGACACCCACAGCTCCAGAGCTCAGTTATTAACCTTCACGCACTTTAGCAGCCAATGCATCACATGTCTTCTTGGCATCTCCTAAAAGCATTGAGGTGTTGGTTTTGTAGAATATAGGGTTGTCCACGGCAGCGTAGCCCACACCCAGAGACCTCTTCATCACGATGACCTGAAAGGTGGAAAGAACAGATTCTGCCATTTAATTACAATTTTAGCCAAGCAGATACAAGACGGCAACAGGCAATATGAAAACTTTGTTGTTTTTTTGTAAAGATGAATACATGTTGTCAGAGTATGAAGATTGCTAAAAGCATGTACAGAAAGACTATTATGAACAGACTGATTTCCATTAAATTGTTAAAGAAGCAAATCTCAGATATCAAATCTGTTTTGGCCAAAAGTCAGGAAATACTACATATCTTTCATTTTTGGCCAGACTTTTTTTTTTTTCTTTTCAAAAGACTCTAAATATTATTCACCGAGTCACTGCACCTGTACGTGAAAATGTGTTAGACTTTAGCCTTGTATTTGTACATTAGAGAGAAAAAGAGAAAGCAGATCATGCTTCTAGCATCTAATGATTATTTAAGTATCTGCCATTTACAAAATTAAGCGTCATTAGTGTCTCGGACGAAGAACCCGAGTCGAGCACTTCCTGGGAAAGTGAGCGAGAGCTGTGCCGTGATTGGGAGCATCTGGTTGGGAAGTAGCAACCCTTTTTTGCTAATTGAATAAGTAAAACCAGGAGAGGAGCGTCCTCGCTGCGCTGCTGGTCTCTTCGTGCTGGTGCCTCTCAAGACGCTGAAGGATACTTGGAACAAAAACAACCTCATCTGGTGACACCAAAATGGGATGCCGTGACCTTTGTAGCACGGCCATCCGTCCCGCGGCTGAGCACCGGTGACAAGGTGATGAAGGATTGAGTTCAGAAAGGGGAGTGCAAGGTTCCACCTGACTGTCATCTCCCTGCAGCTTCTGCTACGTCATCTCTCGGGGCAAACCCGCAGCCTCTAGCCTCTTTTATTCAGGCTGCAGCTGGGCTCGGTCATGTACAAAGGCTCCTCGTAATCTGGGAGCAATAAGTACTCTGGCAGTAGATTCACAGCCTACCGGCCAATAGGACGATCACGATCGTTCCAAACAGATCATGTCACTACAAATGTCACTACAAAGTTAGCTTAACGGCGTCTGGAAGGGGACCCTCATTTAAAAAAAAAGAAAAAAGAAAAAACGTTGACAAACTTCGGCTTAGCGGTTCATTCTTGCCTGAAAGCATTGCTAAATAATACACAGAGAGGAAATTCATAGTACACAATCCACCTCTGACATTCTAACCTGAGGTTGCGGATACGAGACACACAATCCCATATTTAGGTTGCTTTCACACTTTCGTTCTGTACATTTGGTGTAACCGTTTCTGAGCCTGGGAGATGTCCAGATAACTTAGCCATGGCCTTCTTACAACAGTAATCTGTGCCTTGCTTCCTCTGAACTGTTGTGTGAAAGCTAACCACACTCTGTGCCATATACGAGTAATGTTATTGATTCAGCTTGTCTCCACTGTGTCACTCTGCTTCAAGTTTCTTGGTGTCTACAAGCGGTATTCTACTTTTACCGCCGCGCATCACGGCAACAGCATTTGGATTTGTGCGTTTGCTGGCTTTTACCTCTGAGTGTCGCTATATAACTATAGCCTCAGGCCTCAGTTCATTCTCTCAATTCTCTTAAGGTTGCAGATAAAATCAAGTGAAACATTGTAATTAAATTAATTCATAATCACAGTACTAAAATTACAGTACAAATCTAATCTTACAGTGCAGGATCAAATTTAAGCAATGTAAACATTACAGTGAGCCTTTAGATTTTACCACGTGTAATTAGAAAAGCTACAGTACGCGTGTAGGGTCTTGTGTCATCTTATAGTTTATGTTCTTTGTAGTAGATTTATTAACTGAAATAAGTGAAACTAAATGACCATAAAATTCAAACATCAGGACGTGCTACTGCGTCAGCAGACGTCGCTGTCATTCCGCAGCGCCTGTGTTTTGCGTTATCATAAGAATGAAATGCAGTAGGCTGTTATGATCATCATAATTTTATTTAATAAATAATGAAAACATTTTAACAAATTTAATTTTTACATCCCAGTTAACACCCCTGTTGTGCTGTACCACCGCCGGCAAAACCTTCTGAAGATGATCAATATATTTATTGCATGCAATTTTGGTCAAGGAATGCCCTAATAAATAGTATACAAACATCTAAATAAAAGGTTTAAATTTGAGCAGTGTGTTCGTATGTTTGGTTCACAATGTGTTATTTTTGTAAATAAATGGCTGTGATGTCAAAGTCGACAGCGCAATCATTTGAACTTGAATAAAGAAAACAGACAGGCTCCACCGTTCATTTCAATGCTATGATTTTTTTTTTCACAAATGTAAGACAATATATTTTGGTTCAGTGACAATCGAAGTGCGAACGAATAACGAATTCTTTAATAATAACACTAAGCAGATACAAACAGAGTCTGTCTAAACAAAATGAAACCAATGTTTTCTAACTCATTATTGTGTGTTTATGATTTTTCATGTTTGTTGGACACAATACTCGGATGTGGAAATTACCATCATTGTAGTATTTGTTCGATACAACATATTGTTGACTTTATTATGACTTAAGCTCTAATTATATTTAAAAACCGAGACGACGGAAAATGTCACTTTGCGCCACCTGGCG
>JAQMYG010000011.1:13552442-13564775 GCA_030014215.1 Clariallabes teugelsi
GGTGTTCCAGAGTTTAGGACCAGCGACTGCAAAGGAGCGATCACCCCATTGTTTGCATCTTGACCGAGGGACCACTAACAGGATTTGGTTTGCAGAACGTAAGGCTCTACTTTGGTGATAAAAGCTTATTCCCTCACACAAGTAGGACGGTGCCAGACCATTAATCGCATTAAAAACAAACATCAAACACATTTTATATCCTCTATGTCCTGTACTGTTCGAAAGTAACCCAAATAAAATAATCCAGGTATAGTCACAATATTTAGAATTTCCTTCTCTATTTTACTTATGACTTTTGATTACCCAAACCCACCTAAAAAAAACTGTCCAAAAACTGCTCTCCAGGTTGCCTGTCTTTACAGTAGATTAAATGTGATGAAATGCTCTTTAAAGTGGCCCATGTAGGAGTGCAAAAGTAATACAATTAAAGTAGGTGCCCCACATTACAGCAAACCTGATGAAGTACCCCCTAAAGTCAACCTATAGTGGAGCACATGAGTAGAGCGAACACAATAAAAAAATGGGATTATATTAATAAAGCTAGCTCTTAACTACTTACAGTACATACCCAGCAAACAACTAACCAACCGAAAAACTAGATGCCAGGCCAAATAAAAAACATGAAAAAACAAATAAAAGCCAGCCAATGCTTAAATAGTAAGACAAATTAAAGGTGCATTACTGACTTTATACAAGCAAGAACACTCACAAAGTGAGCACATAGTGTCCCTCTCCTAAAATGGAAAGTGTCCCTCTCCTCAGCCAGGAATGGAATAAGTGTGTGAGTGTGTAAGTGGTGAAAGACAGCAGCATGCCCCTGTTTTTGAGGTAGTAGTGTGTGGACATGAATATAAATGCCTTAATTCACTGTTTGGATTTCAGCTGTTAAAAAGTTGTAAAAAATCCTGTTCAGTTGGCTAAAACAAACAGAGGGGGATGGACATGTTGTATAGTATGACCTTCAGGAGCCTGTAGAGGAAGTCAGGCTGGTGGAGGATATCCCCTTCAGTTTTATGCAAAATTATTCAAAACCATGTATGGTATGTATATCAATTTTTACCTTAAGACAAATAATACAATTTAGACAGTTGATTCCAAAGTACTGTATTACTGTAATACTTATTCTCATCACAGCCAGGGAAAGAATTTCAATAACCAGAGTGTTACATGCAGACAAGTTAATTGCACATAACAATAGAATTATACTTCTCCTATTGGTTAAAAATAGACAAAGAATGTCATGCTTATTGGTAAAATAAAGATATAATATAAGATAGGTTGCAACCTTATTCTAGTAATCACATATAACAACTCCACACCAAAGGTTTTACATCAGTTACAACAAAATTAACCTCTTTCTAGTCCATACTGTAAATCAGGCCTCTAACTCTCTTCTTAGTTCATTCGCCATAAAATCTATTTGACATAAAATGTACAATTCTGAGCCTTAGCTTGCCCATATAAATGTATGGTGATGGTGTGTTAAGTCCTAACAGTACACTCATTGCTCCTGCCTCCTACTTTGTGATTGGAGACTACTGGAAGACTACATTAACTCCGTCGGTATACACTGCTGAAGATCTGTTTCTTCGATCTACAGGATATGACCCTTTGCTTGTTACTTACTACAGTACGTTCTTGATTTCCCCATTGAATTTGCCCTGTCAGCGTGGATAGTCTACGTATGTCCTTTACTTAAATCTGGCTATGTTGTCTTTTGTCCTCCAAACTTTCTTTAGTTGCCCTTGTACAGTACATACTGTAGATACTGTATATAACATTTAAATAGTGGTTAGTAGGAAGGCACACCATTTGCTCTATATAACTTTTTCTCACATTCTTAGCTTCACATGGTTAATTATTTGCATGGAATATGCATTTCCACAACAGATACATGATAAACCTCACCTCTCTAAAGAATGGGAAATATTTCAATCTTCCATGAATAAGTTTAAACCTTTTGCCTTCTGTTTGTGCAGCCATCCTCAGATTTGCCCTACAGATGCTGTGATTATAACAACAAAGAATGCTTTCAGGTTAAAGAAGAATATCGTCAATATTCTGCAACACTCTAACAAATGAAAGCATTTCAGTAGAGGAGATCAGTTGTAATTTTTAGTTTACTGTATAGGTATAGTGTGGGAGACACAAAATAATTACCACTAGGAGGCACTAATTCACCAGGAATGTCTAACTGGTTGGCTTAGTGGTTAGCACTAAGTTCACCGGTTCAATTCCTGGGTGGGTTCGATTCCCGCCTCTGTGAGCACAGAGTTTGCATGTTCTCCCCATGCTTGGTGGGTTTCCTCCAGGTATTCCGGTTTCCTCCCACAGTCTGAAGACATGCAAATTAGGCTAATTGGCTATCCAAAATTGCCTGTAGTGTGTGAAAGAGTGTGTGAGTGTATGATACACCCATCCAGGGTGTACCCCACCTCATGCCTTAAATCTCCTGGGATAGGCTTCATGCCCCCCAGGACCCTATATACAGGAGAAAACGGTATAGACGATAATGAGTGTCTAATTAGTGTATTTACATGTTGCCCTCCTTAAGCCCAAGTTCGCCCTGATGCCTAAAGCTAAAAAAAAAAATTTCACTACTTAAAATACAAAAATTTGAACAGTAGGTTAATATTAATCTCACACTTAATTCACACACACTACGGACAATTTGGGAACGCCAATCAGCCTAATCTGCATGTGTTTGGACTGTGGGAGGAAACCAAAGAACCCAGAGGAAACCCAACAAGCATGGGGAGAACAATTCTGCACATTATTACTTCTTCAATAACAGCTCATACACATTAGTTTATAATTGGTAAATGCTACGTATAATCTGAGACAAATTGAATATTTCTTAATTAATATTTTTTTTGAATTAATATTATTAACCAGAAAGACAGAGAGAGTAACACTCCAGCCCACGTGTTAAATATAAAAAAAAGCACTTCCTGAGAGTAGCTACACTCTGTTGCAAGTCATGCCCCATCACTCCCCTCATGTGCACGCATGATGACAGACATGGTGTCTCACTTGTCAAAAAAGTAATAACGAAAAACGATATTGTAAATTAAGCAAACCTGATAACCCTGAAGTAGAAGAACACATAGTTCAGCCATATGATTTTGCGTTACTAGAATGTTTACAATATGGGATGTCAGCTAATATCAGAAACATTCAAACAGATAACACTCCTTGGTCCTGGTAAGTAGCTCTAAGCTGAGGCAAAGTTTGACTATACAACCATGAGAATACAGCATTTTTGTGGTTAAGAGCTATGTGGTTTTAAACAAAACCTAGGCTTCGTAGAAGGGAAACTGTGTGGTTTTTGCTGCAGCCTTTAAATCAGCAAGCTGTAATGCTTGTTATTACAAGTTAATGCACTCAGCCGCTTGTTGCCCTCTTCGTTGTTTGTCTGTGCAATTGTTTGTTGTTGTTTGTCTGTACAAAGTTTTGAATTCAAGTTTTAAGTTTTCTCAGTAGGCCGGAGCCAAGATCACACTGCCCGCTTCACATCTGAAACACTGGCCTCCCAGGAACTCCATTAATTGATCGAACATGTGGAAATGGCTTGGAGCGAGGTCAGGTCTGTATGGGGGGTGTGGACTTCTAGTCGAATTGCTGTAATGTGCAAGTGATCTTTGTGAATGATTGTGTGTACAGTTCCCACAGACAGATGCATCTCTTCTGCAAGTTAGCAACAAATGATTTATAATTAGTCATTCCAGTCGCTGAATGTTGATGGGAACGAGCCACTTCGGCTGGGATCGTCATTCACGGACGTATGGGTTCTTTAAAAATGTTTGCACCATTCAGATGTTTAAGAGTCTCATCACCGTCATGTGCTTAAAGTCTCCTTTAAATGTGTCGGTTTTCCTCTTTCATTCACAAGAAATTTCATCAAGTCCTGGATTGATTTAAAAGCTGCTGGTATTTATATTTTGGTCTTTCTCACATTTAATAAATTGTGTATACATCAAAATTTGTGTTGACATTGTCATTAAAATTGCCATTAAAATTTTATGCTACAACAACAACAACAACAATTCTGATCGATATAAACCTACAAACAAATGTGCCTTGTGTTATTGATTTTTGTCAGATCAGAGAGAACGTTGCATGTCAACTTTGGTAGCTTTGTGCCGCTCTGTTTAATGGATTCCATTTGTGGAATGTGGACGCAAGGGGGCTGTTAGTCATTAGCCTTGCAAAGAGACACGCATGTCTAATCGCCTGAGCTTCTCTGTTCTAAACTGAGGCACCTCTAAAGACCTACAGTTTAATCTGGGGTCAGTTGGTCACATCATTATTGTACTGACTACAACCTGGGCAGATCATTATGTGGCAGCTCAGCAATTAATGTTTTGCCTGTTCAAACATGAGGACTGGCAGAAAAAACCTTGAGCAAAACTTTTAGCCCTAAACAGCCATTATTAGTCTCAGGCCAACAGTTAATGCAATGCTTGAAAAATTTATCACTTTTTAAAAAGTGTTTAGATATTCCTGTTTTAGCTACTTGTTCTCTTCCATAGCATGACCTGCAGTTTAAGCCCATGACCCCTCAAGTGATCCTGTTGGTTATTTTAATAACTTTATACTGGTGAAAATTTCCACTAGGTCCTAGTCACTAGAAGTGAATGTTTTTGATGCCACTTTCTGTAATATGTAGCTCATAATAAGCCATTTGGCATCACGGTGGCTTAGTGGTTAGCACTGTCATCTTGCAGGTCCTGGGTTCAATTCCCATGTCAGGTCTGTGTGCATGGAGTTTGCATGTTTTCCCCATGCTTGGTGGGTTTCCTCCCAAAGCCCAAAGACATGCAGCGCCAAACACTAATTGGCGTTCCCAAATTGCCCGTAGTGTGTGAATACTTGTGTGAATGTTGGTCGGAGGTCCTGCCATAGTCGTACAAATGGGAATAAATACAATGGCCACCAGTGGCCTCCATGCTCCCTAGTTGGACTACAGAGGTTTCTGGATGGATGGATGGATGGATGGATGGATGGATGGGAACAAGTCATTTATTAATTATAATCTCACAAATGGCACAGTGGCACAATGGCACAAATTGTGTAGTAAACTGTTGTTGTTACAGCACACTAGGGTCCCTGGTTTGATCCTGAGTTTGGGTTAATGTTTGTATGGACTTTCTATTCAGGATTGCCCAGTTTATTGAGGATTCAACGGTTTAGGAAATAAATAAATTAATGAATTAGATTATAAAACCATGACGGTGCATGTGAATGAGTGCGTGAATGGTGCATCACTGAGAAAAGTACCATTCCTGTCTCCTACGTCACTGGGTCTTGGATAGAGTCCAGATCCAGCACAACCCTGACCTGAGTAAAGCATTTACTAGAAATGAATGAATGAATGAATGAATGAATAAATGTAATCATAAAAGAGTTATTTGTTTTACACAAAAAAAAAAATCATGGCTATAAAACAAAAAGAAAAGTTGAATAATGCATCAATGAAAAGAAGGAAATGAGGAAATTAAGCAGCAATCCTAAATTGTGCAAGTCTAAAGTTTCTCAGTGGCAATAACCTCAGTTTCATCTATGCAACAGAAATGAAAGGATGTGAAAATGCTGAAGTAGTTACTTTCCCTCTGATAGATGGCATGAAAGTTTGAAGGAAACTCCAAAAACATGATATCATACTTTACCATGTTTCCTTTCTATGGCTATTTCTGTCCTAGATTTATTATTAATGTGATCCCCGTGCCATCAATTTTGATAGGCTGACTACTCCTGGGAAGGTCTGCCACTGTTCCTCATTCTCTCCATTTGTGGATAATGGGTCTCACTGTGGTTCACTCCAGTCCCAAGGCATTAGAAATTACTTGGTAACCCTTTCCAGACTGATACATGTCAATTCCAGTACTTTGTTTCTCATTTGTTGTTATATTTCTTTAGATCGTGTTACTTTTTTTTAGATTTTTTAGCATGCTTTGTTTTCTCAGACAGGTTCTATTTAAGCGATTGCTTGATTCAACAGGTCTGGCAGTAATCAGGCCTGGGTGTGGCAAGTGAAATTTAATTCAGCTTTCCAAAAATCACAGTTCATTCATGATTTAGCAAAGGGGGGGTGGGGGGATGCTATTACTATTTCACATACTTTTTCAGATGGGGGGACAATTACTTATTATGATTTCAATCAATTAAATCAACATTTTTCATTTACATAATATAAAAACAATTTTAAAATGTAATTTTGTATTTATTCAGGTTAACTTTGTGTGATATTTAAATTTGTTTGATGATCTCAATCATTTAAGTATATACACATAGTCACTTTTTTTTACTTACTTTTACTTTTAATTTTTCACAGCCGTTTTGGTCTGTCTTTCCTGGGACGCGCTTCATGAGAGTCAGTTTCATCATGGTGTTTAATGGGTTTTCGAAATGCACTTGATAATACTGTTTTTGCAAGAACTAGTCAAGAACAGCCGACATTTGCATCTTAAAATAACAACTGACTGGTGCTGTTGTTACATAATTACATTATTCCATATGTGTTATTTCATAGGTTTGCAATCTTCAGTACTGTTCTGCAATGTAGAAAATAAATAATCAAACAAAAAACATTGAACTAGAAGGTGTGCCCAAACTTTTGACTGGTACTGCAGTATATACTACTATATATCATATATCAAACCAACTTGTTGTTGATGCAGCCATAAAGCATCATGCAGAGTTAATTTCTTCTGGGTACAAAGGCAAGGGGCTCAGGTTTCATTCCCTTCTCAGGCCCTTCTGTTACCCCACACACTGAGCAGAGTGGAATTTCAGCACATGCCACACCACTTTGAAATTCCAAGGGAATCTTAATGTAAAGCAGAGGCGGCGTTTCTCGCCCTGCCTCCTCAGCTCTAGCTGCAGAGCAAAGTCATGTTTTGAGTGACAGTGTGATTGCACGTCTGAGGAATGCATCGTGTGTGGATAGTTCTAGTTGGACTTGTCTTGTCTAGTTGCAGCACAGCGCTGTCAGCGAGAACAGGCAAGAACAGACAACGGTCGAAAACAAGAGATGAACCTGTGGGCCCTCGGGAGCATGCTGGAGCAAAGGAAGCTGGAGTACGAGAACCTGGAGGAACTTCAGAGGCCGACTTCTTGGCTGACTTTTCAGGGAAAAAGCGTTTATGGGTGATAACCGCCCCATCATACAGCGATAACTACTTACTCATGATGGAGAAACAGATCCAGGAGTCTGAAGGGCTGAACTGTCGATTAGCAGACAGAGATACCCTCATTGTGACCATTATTCAGAATGCAATGATGGAAGGCAAAATCCGACACACAACCATGGAGGGACAGGCCACAGAGCAAGCTCTGGATTCAGACATGGTGACAAAATTGCTTCATTACCTGGAACTGGCACACCAGACGTTCTCCATGTTGATTCTAAAGAAGAACCTAAAGGTTGGTGAGAGATTTCCTTACCCGGTGCGTGTGGAGGCTGTTTTGGAGGTTATTGATAACCTCCCTGCACGCAAGCTGGAGATCATTGCAAGGAAAGGGTTACTTCCGAGATGCAAGATTACTAAAAAGAGGTTAGTAGTGAAGCAGAATGGTGGGAAGAAAAGAAGGATCGTCAGCCCTCAAAACCAGGGAAATTTCACATCCATATTTCCTTCACAGCAACAAACTAAAGATAAAAAGGCAGCCATCAGAAATAAAGTTCAAGATATTCTCAGGGGACGCTCCAGATTTGTCATCCGTAAAACGTCTGGGAATCGTGGTGGCGGCAAGGTGACCTCAGCTCCCAAAACTGGGGCAAATGAGGAGGGGAAGCTCAAGCTTGACAGTCGAACAGAAAGCCCTAGAGGTGCAGGAGAAAACACAGCAGCGAAAGTGGAGAATAAATATGATGATAAGGGGAATGAAACAACAAGTTCAATAACAGAGACTAAAGGAGAGCAAATGGGTGACCCATCCAAATCAAAAGGCAAGGGAAAAAAGGAGAAGGACAAGAAAAAGAAAAAAGGGAAAAGAGGAGGAAAGAAGTCGCAACGGGAAGCAGACAATAAAGAGAAAGCAGCTCTCAGAGAATTTATGGAAAAGCTAAAGGGCCAAAGAAGACTCCTTGTAAGTTTATATTGGTGTGTACTTGCTTAAAAAGCATAGTTACTATATTTCATTTGTTTCAAGACTGCATTCTCACTTCACATTCACATGCCTAGATCTGATTTACTGCTTTTTTGTTTGTTTGTTTGTTTGTTTGTTTTTTATGCTTGAATGATTTATAGATAACTGTGTGGCTTAACAAAAAAAATATTGCTCTGAAACTGGTCAGGTACGGGGGCTGGACTGAAAATGAGAACCAAAAACTTACCAAAAAAGTCCAAAAACTTCCTTAAGACTGCATTAAAATACGAGAAAGTCTGGTTCAATTTTCATCATTAAAATTATAATTTACTGAAAGAGAAATAAGTTGGAAAAGAAGTCTTAGACACTTTTTAATGCATCAATCTCCAAATGGCATCTAAAAACATCAATTAGTGCTATTACTTTATTTATCTGTAAAATAAATTCCTTCTGCATTCAAGCCTACTTGATGAAATGAATGAAGCATCACCCAATTTCTTTACACATGAATACACACAAAAATTAAATGTGAATTTGGCATGTATGCAGTTTTTCGACATATGCTGTCTTTCACATACTTTCTATGTTCATGCAAGTAGCTATCTAATTAAGTAATATTTCTTTGACCCTGCGCTACCTAGTGTTCACACATACTGTATGCACATGAAGATGCAATGGTCGATGTGTGTGAAATGGTCGAGAACACAGTTAATAAATCAAATGAATTAGATTTGTTGTGCTGTGTAAACTATATCAAAGCAGCTTGAACATATCAGTACTGTGTCAAAGACATGGTACACCTCTCATTTCTTTGTATTTTGCTTCCAAAGAGCCCAAGTTTCTTGAATGTTTAATGTAGTTTTGAGGGGTTTTTACTCCAGTCCCTGTACCTGAGCAGTTTTGCAGGAATGTTTTTTGTTTATTTTAGCCACACAGTGACGTATGAATCATTTAAGCATAAAATCCATCTGACTGAAGGCATAAACCAGTGAGAAACAGGTGCAGATGATGACAGATAATCAGGCCGGTGCTAGTTGGAGTAGTTGGAACAGACGAGAGGGGAAATGAGGTTGCTTATACATAAACAACCAATTTTTTAAATTGTCACTTCCCAGTCTGTCACAGTAGACACAGTCTACATGATTCAATTATTTATTTATTTTTAATGAGATTTGGCTAAAGACTTTTGCACAGTCCTGTATATATATATTATTCTACCCCATTTATGCTGTTTTGTGCTACTTATGTTGCAGGTAATCTCTTCCGCCAGTGAGCTCTCAAGCCAATATATCCAACAAAGAGATGACAATGAGCTACACAGCTGTGATTTGGCTTTACGGAAAATTACAGTGCTGTCCATCCTGGGCTCAGAGCAAAGCCCCACACTGAGACTGCAACACTATCAACAAGGTAGCAGTGATCTAATTTGTTTATCTGGTTTATAAGCGCATGCACTAAGACACAAGCTAAATAATGTGGCACGGTCACTAGCTATCACTATGGGCTAATGTTAGCACATTCATGGTTTGTCGCTTAGCTAATGTTCTAAATTGTATTACTGTATTATTTTTATATCACAGTGTGAATACTGGATATTTATCAGCAGCATCTCTGACTGTAGTATACAGTAGCTGCAAAACACAGATTTATATTAACACGCAAGTGCATTATTGTTTCTATAATAATCACTAATTCACAGGGAAATAATCTAAACAGTATTATAATAAATGGCTTTAAACAAATGTGCTGTCATTTTGCAAAGAATAGATATGGAAGGAGTCTCCAGTGCTAGTGCTAGTTAAGATCAATTAACTGTAAGGACTGTTTATAGCTGCTAATGTAAATGATAAACAATGTATAACTGTAACTTATTTAACATTGAAGTGAGTGCGAGACTGCTGTGGTATAAGAGAAAGTAATCTCTTCACGAAGTTCTGTTATAGGAAATA
This sequence comes from Clariallabes teugelsi, assembly GCA_030014215.1. Lineage (NCBI taxonomy): Eukaryota > Metazoa > Chordata > Actinopteri > Siluriformes > Clariidae > Clariallabes > Clariallabes teugelsi. Next base: position 13,562,483 of record JAQMYG010000011.1, read on the forward strand.
AAGTTTGGATAGCGAGGAACTTGGTGTTTTGCAAGACGAGCCAAATTTTGTAATAAATTGTTACTTGATAAACGAGCGAGGTTTTACAATATGCATATGTGTTGTCTGCTGAGCGTCACCGGATCACATTTAAGCTAGTTGTTCTGCTTGCGCACGCGCTGCGGGATTGTGGGTAATCATCTCCCATGCTTGGTCTCAGTATGCGTGCGTCACTCATATGGTCAACATACATACACCCTCTTTACTATAACATTGTTACCCTGTGTGTAACAACAGCCTCTGTGAAGAAAGAAAACCGTCTGTAGCAGTGCGGGAAATAATTCTGTTTAACAATGCAACGTCACATGTCCACGAAATCCTCAAAAGGAAACAAAAGTGTCATTAAAATAGGTTCCTTGTTAAAGTCAAACAAAAAGAAGATTCCAGTGACCAGACAGAGAGCAGTGATTCCGTTAGTGTGCGTGAATGTGTGTGAAAGTCCTCCTCCTCTGCTCTCCCAGGTTTATATTAACATGCTATTATTATTGTTTCTATAGTAATCAGTGATTACAGGGAAATAATCTAAGCATGCTAATTATTAATTTTTTCTATTAATCATTATGATATTAATATTTTTTGGGGGGTGAAATGAATAATTTCCATTATTTCTTAAGGGAAAATCAAAACTCGCTTTGATATACGAGTGCTTTGGATTACAAGCACATTTCCGGACCGAATTATGCTTCTAATCCAAGGTTTAACTGTAAATTCATCAATTTCAGTGTTTAACACCAGGTGACAGTAACATGACATAATTCTGATGTTCATAACTGCATATAGTTTGGACAGAACAAAATCTTCTTGTATTAGTTCTTGTTTTTTCTTTTGTCTGATTTCCTATTTAGACCCAGTGTTACTGGAAGGAATATTTTAAAAGTAGGAATACTAAATAATAAAAATGTTAACATTTTATGACTGGATTAAATGTCATTTAAACACATTTTCAAACTTTTTCAAGCATGTCACTTTTAAACAGATGGAGATTCTCGACTTGGCTCGCTGCCAGACAACATCAGAAATCCTGAACTGATCAGGCAAATCCGCAAAGAATATGGACTTGAATCTAAAGAGTTTTCTATGGCTGTGACAGACTATGACCTGAGACCTAATGTAAGGGTAATTTCTATTATTCATCAGGACGTGTGTTTCCAGAGATATGTGATGTGCGTTTTATGATTTCAGCTTGGGAAGGTGTTTAATTCACCAACAGCCCCATCAACTATTATAAATTACATCGACACCTTTCAGTCACGGTGGCTGGAGAAAGCTGAGGAGAAGAACACTCCCTCCGACTGTTCTCCATCCGAGGACAATAAACAGGCCGAGAACTCCCTGCTCAGGTGAACAAACAAAAGCTGGTGGTTTAATAAGTACTATGTATATAACAACACAAAAAGTGTATGCCAGGTGTAAACTTCACAACTGATGGTTCACATATATATATATATATATATATATATATTTTTTTTTTTTTTTTATCTCACATATGTTTTAGATTTATGTCCAAAAGACGACTTTTGATCATCTCTGCCCCCACTGAGGATGACTATTCCTTTCACCAGCAAATTCAAGCCCTTAATGGACAGGATTGTCAGATGGGTAGAAATTGGTGTTAAAATTACAGTTTCTTATTTTAATCTGAATTCCAGTATCTATTTAATAGCTATAAGACACATCATCAGATTAAGGCCTGGTAAATACCTGGTAAACATTGGACTACTGTATAGTTCGTAAGGTCCCAGGTTCAAATGCCTCAACCACCAAGTTGCCACTGTTGGACCCTCGAGCAAGGCCCTTAACACTCAACTGCTCAAACGTATGATGAGATAAAAATTTAAGTTGCTCTGGATAAAGGCGTCTGCCAAATGCCTAAATATAAATGTAAAACATAAAACCAAAAAACCTTAATCTGTTGATGTGCCTTCCAACTGCAACAATGATTACATGACTATCAGAACGGAAGGTATCATGATAATTAATTTTAATTTTACAATTATCACATAATATCAGCTGGTCCTTGATTCCCATTCCCAGTGATTCCCATCCCTAGTACTGTAGGTAGCCCAATTAAGTTTAAATATCTCAAGGTATTGTCTGTGTATGTGCCATTGCATTGGATTGGTGTCACATGCAGCATGTATCCCTGACTTACAAAACCGGATTCCAAAAAAGTTGGCACACTTAACAAATTGTGAATAAAAACTGAATGCAATGATGTGGAGATGGCAAATGTCAATATTTTATTTGTAATAGA
>JAQMYG010000011.1:13576250-13598453 GCA_030014215.1 Clariallabes teugelsi
GTGTGTGTGTGTGTGTGTGTGTGTGTGTGTGTGTGTGTGTGTGTGTGTGTGCACTGTGATAGATTGGTACCCTGTCCAGGTTGTACCCTACCTCGTGCACAATGTCTCCTAGGATAGACTCCAGGCCCTATACTGTATATAGTACTAGTGAAAAGTTTGAGCATAATTTTGCATTTATTTTCTATTTTTCGGGTTTTATTTTCATTTTATAACAATACAAAACACATAAGGAATTAGGTAATACAGTAATTAGGTAATTCTGTTCTTGCACGAACAGCATTGTGAAGTGCATTTGCAAAACCAATTAAACTTGAAGCCACAAAGAAACATAAAGACCATCACAGGAAAGCAAGACCAAAACTTGCTCTCCTGCAGAGGATACAGTAAGTTTATTTAGTTACCAGACTCAAAAATCACCAATTAACAGCACCTCAGATTAGAGCTGTTATGAAGGCTTTACAGAGCACAAGTAGAACACACATCTCATTATCAACTGTCCATAGGAGATCAGTGCATGTTTCGGATGTCTTCAGCATTGTTTTACAATGTAGAAAGAAATGAAAATCAGGAAAGACCATGAAATTAGACACATACACTACACACACATTGTTCCATTGTTCAAACTTTTATGGCTCTACAAGCGAATGACTTCTTCCTGCTGCAAAAACAATAATTACAAGACACAGAAGAAAGTGATATCTCTCTCGTAGGCAGGACATCTGCAAAAACCAGAGAAGGTTTCACATTTGACACATTTGCCATTGGCTGAACGCTGCACAGCTTCCTGCTAATAGTTTAAGGTGTTTAATATACTCGGTTCCTGTGTGATCACGGTCAGACTTGTAGTTCGGTGAACCCAACAGAGAGTAATTCATCCAGGAGACATCATAATTCAGAAGAGCAGGTAAAAATCCATTTTCATCACATGAATCCTTAGCCAGATCTGTAACAGGGGTAATATTAGCTTGCATTTGCATCAAAATGAAAGTGCCAGTGATCTGCCAAAGCAGTTTGCAGTGGTTGGTCATAACATTTTAGCTACTAAAAAGTATTATTATGAACATGAGGTGGCATAATATACATACGGAACACAGGCATATAGCAGAAATTCGTAAAAGGACAGGGATGAGTAAAGAAATTGTGGAGAAGTAGAGAAATATAACTGATAAATGCTACGTATGACATAAAAGGGCAAATTAGATGAAACTTTGGCCAAAAATCTAATGATAAGGTACAAAATCCACAAGGTAAGACTTTTGATGTGTGATATTTACTTCATAGTTTTGCCCAGGAAATTGTTCACTAATAGATGCTGTTCTCACATATTTTATCTCAGTTTTTTTTATTGAACTATTCCTTCAGTGTGTAAATATGTTAATGTATTATAACTGAGTAAATGAAGAAGTATCTTTCTGAAAAAAGAAAGACACAAATGACCATACAAATGACTTTGTCCTATTTCTATTCCTTATCCTCTTACTTTGGTTTCTGGACCCAATTAGCAGGACAACAAATCAGATGTAAAGGCCATTATGGCTCGTTTCCAGACTGCAGGCACCTCGATGGAAGGAAGTACTACAACACGTCCGAAAGCCACTGTCCACCCAACCCTATCAGGTCCCATGATGCCGTCCAAAAAAACTGCGCTGGAAGCCAGCCTCTCAGGTGGTGCTCCTGCTGGTGCTGCCGCTGCTACTAACATCACCATTCCTAAACCCAGCTATGTAAGGAACATCGCCTCCAACAACAGTGCGCCGGATTCATGGGAACCTTCGAAATCTAAAGCCCTTGCCAGCAGGTTTGAAAATGCAATTGCGAATGAAGATAACAAACCACCTTTTGCTAAACACTTGAAACAAAAACCACCAGATTCGAACCATAACTGTGAACCAAAGCCAAAGGTACCATTACAGAAGCTGCAGATAGCAGACGTCAAGAGCACATTCCCAAAGCCTCCAATTGTAACAAACAAACCTTTCAAAAGCCCCAAACTTGAGAACAATGAAAGCCCTGTGAACGCCATCCCCAACCCTCCAAAAATGCCTGCAGCTCCCAAACCAAAGAGTACCATCAGCATGCTTCGGCAACAGCCAGAAGACGATAAGGAGGAGGATCAGGCAGCAAAACCAGTTCCACAGTCAAATGCAAAACATTCAAGCTTCCGTACTGCCCATAATATCTTCAACAAAGCAGAAGAAGCAAAGGATGAATCCAAGAGTACGAAAGAATCGCAAGGCCCTTTGGTGCCACGAAAAAAACCTAGCTACAAGGTCAAACCATCTGGACCTGACGCACAGACAGTAAAAGATGATCCTTCAGCCCCGAAAAAAAATACATTAACTAACCTTCTTGCTCTCGGCAGTCCACCAAGCAAACCTAACAGACCACCCAGAGTCAACCTTGAGAAGTTCAAGAAGGGTGCAGGGTTACCAGAACCTCCAAGTGAGGGTGAGTACAACATGGAGCTTTTTGTTTTGTCATTTGTCAGTTTGAATTGAAACTATTAGCTACTAAAGGACTGTCTTAATTAAATAATCTTTGTTTATACAAACATATGTATGACATAGAAGTAAATCTACAATCAAATATTCCCACCAGTCAGGCTTATTCATGCACATACTGTATTGCGACTGAGACAAAACAGCAGCATAACAGTGAACAGAAATGTTTCTGATGTCAACTTCCTTTTTGCCCTTCAAGACGGGTGTATGCATCACATGGTATAGTGCGACATCCTCTAATGTTCACAGCTTCTCATTATGTGATGACCCAGAATATTCTGTGGTTAAAGATCTATCGTTTAGACTATTTACTGACTCCTATCTCCATCTGCTTGATTCAGGCACTACTTAGTTATAATGTGCACTTTCAAAATATAAATGCAATGGCATTCAATCAGTATATTATGAATTATTACTCACGAATTACGTTGATCCAGTAACTTCAAGTTTATTGGTAGTTTTATGTGTGCTAGTTTTAAAAATAGTTCTGTACTCACTGCGCAAACATTTACAGTAACTTCCCTTTTTGTCATTTTATTGTCAGTACAAAAACTGGGAAGCACAAAATGGGAACAAAGTTGAGAGAAAGCTTTCGTTTTTAGACCTAGCTATATAAGTACTGCAGCAGAGCTTAGCTGCCTTCTGATTAAGTGTTACCAGATTGTAGTCATACTGTTGGTAAAGACACTCTAGTACTATCGAAGTGATAAGAGACACAAACATGAGTAAATTCCTTTTTAACAATGACAGTACTTAAGTTTTCATTTACACCTGGTTTCTTCATGCATCAACTGGACTGTATTCTGATAAGATTTTAACCGCATGTTCATTATTTACATTAGAGACAAAAAGCATAAAGCATCTCCGGTCAGACACATTGAAAACCAACCCTTATAAGGGAGATAGTTGTATTAATACCTTAATCATCTTATTACATTCTTCTACTTATTATTATTATTATTATTATTATTATTATTATTGGTTGCTGATGAGATTTAAAACTTTCATGTAGCATGTGCATTGTGTGTTAGGAGCGGGGTCATAACCAGGATCAAGTGTACTGAAAAAATATTGTACTGAAAAAAATGTGCTGGAGTAAATATATGACAATTCGTAATATTTACTACATCAATAGCTAATCTTTTACTTTCATGATGTCATGCTTTAAATGATAACGCTACTATCAACGCGTATCGTGTCCATGCTATTTTATTTATGACCAACTTTTTAATAAAATCAAACTATAATTAAGTTTTTGTTTCTCTGCAAATTAGGAGCTCATACTGTAGTCTGTTTAGATAACTTTACTGCAGCTAGATAGCGAACCTGACTAGCACAGTTAGGGACAAAACATACAAAAGGTGTTTGTTACAGTAGATTTGGGTCACACTTTTTTTTATAATTCAAATAAGGAAACTACCAGCCTCTGTCAATAGATTCACTTTTAACAAAGCCAAGTTCCCTTAGAAACACAAAGAGCATTTATATGTGCTTGCATAAACACTTACATTTATAAGCATGTGCCTTAACAGACGGGTCATTTCAGACCTGATCGGAGGATTCCACAATTTAGAGATGAACACTTTTGAGAAGTTTACCTTTTTTTTATTTTCTGTTATTTATTAAAGAAAATAGGTAATTAACCATCACATAAACTGATTCCACTCAGGCATCAAATTTTTCATATGTTTTTGTATTTGTTGTGTCCTATTTTTGGTGCAACCCCGTTACTAAATGTTAGGAACGTATGTTTTAAAATATTGTTTAATAAATCCTTTATCATTATGTGATGTCACACTAACCTTAAATGCATTTACTTTTAGCTAAGACCAGACTTGAATCTATGAAATCTATCTTGTGCAACTCTTCAGTAGTCACACAATTTATTAATTAATTAATTTTTTTCCCGCAATTTCAGTATTTATTTTCAAATATTTGTTGAAATACCTTAAGCACATAATCGCACAAATTACTTAAGAGATAATAGGCGTTCAGAAAATTATTTAAGATCATTTTAACAAAATAATATGATTACAGGTTAGAACCTAGAGTAGGGCAAAATTAAATAATAATAATAATAATAATAATAATAATAATAAAAACAAGACCAGAAACTGGATCTAATCAAATATTCGATGGACAGACATTAAAATAGCCATATTTTAGTAGACATCAGACTGGGATTTAAATGTGTGTGTGTATATCACAAATAGAACTGAACAATATGGTAGTTCTGTTGAAAAATAACAGTTGAGCTGCAAAATGAGATATCTCCATTTGGACAGTTTTGATCTCATATATTCACAGAAGAGGTAAAAGGCACAAATATTATGTCAAAATAGCTTTGGTTACTTTAATTACTTTAATACTGTGGGACAAATTTGGTGCATAATTATTATTGTCTAAAATATCTTTGGTGGTGTGGTGGTTAGCACCCACAATCCATTTCATATGCAGTTTGGTCACCACGAAGGTGAACCAAAAGAGAAAAATGGCAATTTATACAACAATTAGTTTAGACCGAGCGATCTGATTGGGCGAGAGGCATTCCAGGAGTGGTGATAATGGACGTTAACAACTATATGTGTCACTCCGTATCCCAGGTGTTTTAAAATCATTAATTACACTAAATATCAGTCGCAGCATGGGTAAAAGAAGGCCTGTATGGAATGCTGTACTGAGGAGAGAGCAGTTATTTGCCAAATTGCACATTCAAAACCAGTCACAGATGTATTCCATGAAGAAAATACATCTGATATTGTTATGTTGTTTTAAACAACCCATAATAAGTCAACTTAATAATTGCTTTTATGTCAATTGCCTGTGTGTTGTTTTATTTTTCATCTAAGGCAATCTAAAAAGCTTCTAACACAAGTCTGAATCTCAAATTCTGTAAACCCTGAACAAGTGGTTGTAAACTTTAGCACACTATCTTCCTATTTAACGCTATTTGAGATTCAACCTGGAATCCAGAAGTTAAGGGAGCTGATATTCTAAAGTGGAATAAGTGGAAACATAAGGAGGAACTTGAGATTTACAGGACTGTTCATCACCTCCATTTTTTATTTTCTTTACCTTTTGACTACATGAACAAATAAATCATAATCTGTTGATATCAAATTTGTGGAACTGTTATATAAAAGCAATATCACATTCAAGGTTGGACTGTTATCCAACCTCATCACAGCTGCGAGACCTTCGACAAATCTACGATCACAGTTGTGATGATAACCAGCACAACAGCACAACCTTGTATGTGATATTGCTTAATTGGGGGACATATTTGATATTTGGAAGAATATTTGAACACAAATATTAATTTAATACTAGTATTCTAGTCTTCAACTGTCCAGTTTCGATGCTACATAACTAAAGGTAAATGTAGCTGGTTACCCAAATTAACACTAGGCGTTATTTATAAATCATGAGAAAAGTTTATATGCACATAAGTGAATGTTACTGATCAATTTTGTTGTCATTTACACATCACTTTATTACTGTACCTTGAATTTCAAACCAGTTATTTCTGAGAGGCTACATATGATAAATCACAACTTCAACTCAACAATAAAACTAGACTTTACAAAAGATTTCAAATAAATGCATTTATAGGTAGAGTTCACAGACTGACTGTTTTTATTTCCCTTCAAACTAATATTAGAGGATTTGTTACAGTGGTAGTAAACTAAAAGGTGTACTGCAGACATAAATCATGACAGTGCCAACCTGTGGGTGACGACTCAGTGTTTAGTATAATTCTATAGATGCTATGTAAATTCTGTAGATTTGCTAGGTTTGCTAGCTAGCTAGCTCTTGTTCATTTATAATTTCTAGCTATGTTTTTAACTGGCAAAGATGTCCTATACACATTATCCTGAGCATTACATATGAGCTGTAGCACTTAGATGTTAAACACAACAGGTATCATCTAGTTAAATACAGAAAGTTCATTCTATAGCACATCAGACAAAGACATTAGGATAAGCCTAATTGTCATTTCAAAAATTGCCCGTAGTGTGTGTGTGTGTGTGTGTATGTGTGTGTGTCCTGCAATGGATTGGCATCCTGTTTGTAGTGTAACCCAACAGGCTCCAGGCTTCCCAAGACCCTGTATCTTAGATTATAGATTTATGTCATAACCACGTCAGGTCTATAATACATAAGTCTGGTAGCATAAGGGTTTATAAGAACTTCATATAATGCATGGTTAATCAGCCTTAAGCCTACACCCAAATATAAAAAGCTCATATATAAAGATCTCAGCTGCTCTGAGATCAGTTGATCGAGTTTTAAATAGAAGGCTACATACTGCTACCTCAACACCAATATATACATTTTACAACTACATGCTCATTAATTCATGTTTGGATGTAACTTTTATAATTTCGTTGTCAGAAATGTCTCAGACGTGATTTTCACTGCAATTCTGTTTTTCAATTTAATTTCAGTTCAATTTTATTTTATTTGTATAATGCTTTAAACAATGGATATTGCCATATTTCGTCATATGTTTTTAAATAACTGGATTATATCTGGCAGCATGGTGGCTTAGTGGTTAGCATCTCCAGGTTCCAGGTTCGATTACTGCATTTGGGTCTGTGTGCAAGGAGTTTGCATGTTCGCCCCGTGCTGGGTGGGTTTCCTCCAGGTACTTCAGTTTTCTCCCACAGTCCTAAGACATGCAGGTTAGGCTAATTGGCATTCCCAAATTGCCCATAGCGTGCAAATGAGTGTGTGAGTATGTGTTTGTGCCCTGTGATGGATTGGCACCCTGTCCAGGGTGTACCCTGCCTCATGCCCTAAGCCTCCTGGGATAGGCTCCAGGCACCCTGCAACCCTGTATAGAGGATAAAGCGGTATAGACGATGAGTGAGTGAGTAGATTATATCTAGATGCAGATTATGCACATAAAAATATTTCTTTAAAAAAAAAAAAAAAATTGATCGCTGTAACCTACACAAGACATCAGGGCTGCCTTATATACGTCCAATTATACAAGTGTAAATTCATCCGTTTCTTTAATCCACATCTGAGAACCCAAACCTTGTCCAACAGGTGATGCACATGCTAAAAGAACAGTAAAGAGTTGAGGTAATTATGTGGTGATTAATTAAGATATTTTTGTGTAATACAGCAAACGGACCTGAAATAAAGAAGGGAGGTCCTGTTCTTCCTCCTCCTCCTCCTCCAGCATCACACCCCAGCACCCAAGCAGCTCCAATTTTGCCTCCACGACCCCCAGGACCCATGTCAGTATCCATGTCCCTCCCAGTGTTTAATGCTGAATTTCATTTGATTTAGCTAATTGAAATATACACATATTATATGCATATAGGATGCATACACACACTACCAATCAAGAGATAGCAAACACATAGACTTTCTGTTTGTTTGTTAGTCTCGTGAGTAACAAAACTTGCGGGTGAACACACTTGTAGAAGTGCCAATATACAGTATTACTCAACATGAAGCACATGAAGGAGAGCTCCTGTTACCATGAAGAAACGGATCAATTTCCTATAACTGCATGTAGTACTAAAGTGTTTTGTTCCTCTCATGTCACAGCAATTTGTTATAAGTTTAATTTTATTGCATGACACCTCATAAATTTTATACATTTATAATTAAGTCTCATGTTGTGGAAAGTTCACAAGACAAGTTAGTTCCTGTTCTCACTTAGATTATAGCAAATATAAACAGTAATTCTCCCCCCCCCACACTCACTCACTCTTGAAAGAGACAGAAAAAATGCAGCTGGTCATGTTACTGAGAAACCACAAAGTATAAACTCCTCTGTCCTGCAGAGTTTTCTATGTTAGAAATTTTACAGTTTTAACTCCAAATTACAAATACACTTCATTATCTTAAATGACACATTACTGTCAGAAACACTGTTATAGAGAATTTAATCTAACCAATCAGAAGCCAGAATTTAACAACGCTGTGATATAAACACTAATATAAAAACTATATAAAGAATAATACACATTGAGATTATTGTACATGTTTCTGGTGCAGAGCACAGTCAGATGAGGACTATGATGATGTTGGTGACCCGAATGATTCATTTGGTGAGTTAACAGAATGTCCTACATGTTATTATCTGAAAGTATATAAAATATTTCATAGGTATGAGTTTTAGCCTAAATCTGGTCATTTTTTTGTTTTTTTTCTTTTATTTATTTATTTTTTCAATTTCTTGAGCATTTAAAATAAATACTAATTCCATCTCATATTCAATATGCATTTCTTTTTTTTTTCACTTTTTTTTAAATAAAATTTTTTTACAGGAAACTCTGGCCAACGAGATGGGGTAAGAAAAGTGACTGCACTATAACTGAATTACTGTTTGTTGCATTTGTCCATGGTGGTTGTTATTCACTTACATTCATCTGCACAGGGAAGTGGAAGTGATGGGGAGACGTATGAGGAACTTGATGGATGGTAGGCCTTTTTTTGTTTCCTGACCGCATGTAGCTCTGTTACAGGCAGTGACAAGCAGATGCTGATTAGCTTAGCATGTTGGTTGTCACTGCTTTTATAGCACAAACATTTTGGTGCAAAAACATGCTGCAGATTCTAACCACATGTCCAAATCCAAACTCCACATCTGTGTCTGTGCTGGTGATTATTTCAAGGCAAGCACCAGAGGTGAAAGAGCAAGACAAGAAGCGGGAAAAGGAAGAGAAAAAGCGAGCAGAGCAAGAAAAGAAAGACCAGAAGGAACGTGAAAAAAAAGAACAAGAGGCCAGAAAGAAATTCAAAGTAAGGCCACATCAGTCATCACAATAATAGTCAAAATGTATAGAAATAAGCATCATATTAAAGATTACATAATTTTTTGTTTTCTGTAAGCTCTCTGGGCCTCTGAAAGTCATCCATAAAGTGAAAGCAAGAGTGGATTGTAAAGGTGGCAGGAATGACATCAGCTTTAAACAGGGAGACTCTATCGACATTCTCCGGATTACAGACAACCCTGAGGGCCGATGGTTGGCCAGGACTCAAGACGGGTCCTGTGAGTGTCAAAAATCACATTTTTCTTTATTGACGATCAGAAACCTGAGAATTTAATGATACTAATGTAATGACTATTAGGGTAATCATTGTTGTTGCTGTTACAAACTTGATCATCGCCCTACAGATTTTCCTATGTATAGCTGTGTTCATAGTGTTGTCGGCCAGATTAACAATGTAACACCATAACGCTGTCTAATGTTAATTAGTCTACATCTGTTAGTTGCTAGATATAAGTCAAAGCACAGATTTAGAGTAATGTGCTTTATCCTCTTGTGACCCAACTGTCCTTATTATAAGGACATGAAATTTTCTACATTTTAATCCTTGCAGGATTACTCATAGGAGAACCTCTAGTTATAAGTCTCTTGCCAAACTTTTTCCTGTTTGAAGACATTCATTGAGGTTATAATTAAAGCCTAGTAAAAAGATGTCTTTTGGACAGATAGATGTACGCTTGCTGTCTTTCTCTAACAAGCTGTGTTTTTTTTTTTTTTTTTGAAGGCTCTTATTAATATTGAAGAGTGTGTTCTCTTGAAATAATGCTAATGATAACAAACAAACTAAACCTCATCTGATGTTCCACAATATTAAATGTAACTATATGCAGATACCACGCTTGATAAAGCATGTAATTTTGTGTTATGTATTAATGTTTAAATGAATGTTGTATCCTAGTGGGTGCGCAGACATCCTTCATGTCCTTTGTAGAAGGTCTTTAAAACTCAATAATCCTTAAGAGGCCTTTAGAGTTTCTTTACAAATATACAGTCTTTTAGTAATTGCTCAGTGAAGATTCTCTGCAGACAACTTTAGTACGATGACTTTGGTATGAGGCTTAAAGACAGTATGATGTTTTGTGTTTTTTACTAATGGTTTTTGTTTTTAACCACTAAGCCCCCGTGCCACCAAATTAGTACTAAATACACTATAACTTTAAAAGATACCAATTTGATTTAGGAATGCAGAAGCTTTCCGGGTGACAAACTTCAGTTGGTGTGCAGACCCTGAATATTTATAACAACCAGGACAGCAATGGCAGCAATGTGTAATATTATGTTTCCTCTAAAGATGCCTGTAGTCACACCATCGTTAATGCTATCCTGTAAAGCATACATTTTTGGGCCGCTCTGTTGATCTAAGACAGACTTTAAAAAACGACAAAACTCGAATATTTTTAGGGCTTTAATGTGTCCTAAAGACGTCCCCAATAGGTCTCTAGTTTGTATGGTCCTAGCAGTCCTTTGTGTGCTCGCTGGGATATAATCATGACTTCAGTTCATGCTGAAAATAAATTTACATTTCAGATGGCTATGTAAAGACTGAATCAGTCCAGATCGACTTTGATGTTCTGAAAAATCAGAGTAGGCCTGTGCCTGAGAATGATGGAGATGTGTATGATGATGTGGGATCTCAGGAGGACAGCAACAGGTACCGTATCAGCAATCTGTCCAAACATAACTGAGCTCCGGGCAAAATGTGCAAATGATCTTTAACTTGTTCATGTCGTCTAGTTCATTCATTCAATTATGTTTCATTTCAGGAGCACCAGTGGTCCAGGAGGTAAGACTGAAATGCGTTCTTTATTCATGATCTAAGTTGTAGTATATATCCAGACATAGTCTCTCTGAGTGCAATATTTGCTTCTTCATTTTTACACTTCAGCTACGAATCTTTTGGAAGTAATTATAGACATCTGTCTCACCTAAAACCACATCCAGTTTAATTTAGCTAATGTGGTTTAGGACAAAGCGGTCCTTTTTAAATTTTAACTTCATTTAGACTGTTGCATTTTCTTTCATTATCTTAAAGTGCTTTATATTTAAAAGATTAGAAAGTCAAAATTATTGATGCGGCAGATTAAAAAACAAATATGTAATCATTAATGAATAAACTCTACTTTTATTGGACTCTATAAAACATCAATAAAATTAAAAAACACTAGAGAAAATCTAATACCCAAGTAACTAAGAGTAGGGCTATGTCAACAAGTGTTTGTTGTGGGTTTAAGATTAGGGTAATGTGGCTAACGCTGCCCTCTGCTGTTCTCAGTCATTCTGCCTCCACCACCAGAGGGACCTGATGATATATACGATGATCTGGAAGATTCCAACCTTAATGTCAGGTGAGTGCCTGGAGAGGACATGATAGCATGTTTAGGGCTGTCGGATTCCTTTAAAAACTTTAGTATATATACGCATTTGAATATTAATTAAATATCAAGTTTGCATGATTTGCATACCATCAGACAAACAAACATTCACACGGAAGGCAGAAACTAGCAGTATATACAAAGAAGTATTAACTGCCTAAACATAGGGATTGTCAGAAGCTACATGGCTATTTTATAATAAATCATTTATTCCATTATTTATATGGATTAATACATGATCGACCAGAAGAAGTCTATCATGTATTAGTCTGGTTTTTAAAGAGTGAACGCTTTTCACCAATTTGTGTGTTTACTGTTAACTCATAGTATTGTATGGACATAATATTATTGTACATTATCATCCATGTCATGTCCCTGAATCAGCAGCCTGGAGCCCATCCCTCTCACCAAAGCACGCAGCTTCATTCGGATGCTAAAGACCCCCACTGACTGGAGAAAAAGTCCTGTCCACACTAACGTGTAATTTCTCTATTAGTAAGATGGAGTCAGACAATGGTCTTTTTTTTTTTTAATCATAATCCATGATTTTTTGTTTACTAGTTGCTTGATTACTAAGATGATTCTCAAGAGGCTTGAACAACTTAATGCTGAATTCACACAAAATCACAAAGCCGATTTTCTAAACTTCACACAAATCCCTCCTCAAATCACTATTAACTCTTTTATTTCCCTCACTTCATTACTGACCATGACTTTGTATGTATCACATTTCTTGACACATTTTCTCTTTCTAATCAGAATGTTTGCTGTTGATTAACTTTTACAGAACTAAAAAAAATCTGCATGCACTACCAACATTTAGGTATCACCAATGATTTTTATGATCCATTAAGATTTCCCATTAAGACTCTGTACTGTGAAGAACAGTACAATTATTGGCTGAAATCAATTATTGGCTGAATCAGACCGCCCATACTGTGTACACCACTGTATTGACTGGGTCAATATCAGGAAATAAAATGTTTCATTGGTGATGGTGTGTTGTGATAAAGTAGTTAAAGAGTTACTGTTACCACCCTGAAAATATTTTCCTATAAAATCAGGTCCCACAGTGTTTCGGTCATCATATACCACACACTGTACTTTTTATTTGTTTATAGTTTGCATTAATGTTGTGCAATATTTTATGTTAGTTCTTTTTAGACTTTATAAATAGTTGGTCTCTCACAAGTCTCTCTTTATTCTCTCTTGAAGTTAAATAGACAACAAAAATATGATTTTCATGTTACTCTTACTTAGAAAAATGCAAAGCATAAACTTCTCCTCGGCTATATTCCTAAGACCATATTCACCATACTTTAGCTGTTACTAAAGAAATTCATATGGTTTAGAACAAGCTCATAAAAACCTGAGGATTTGCAGTTGCACTAAGGTCAGAGCTCCTGTTATAATAATAAAAATAATAATAATTTTAAAAAAAGTATTTTTTAACTTGTCAGATCAGAGAATTCAGCAGCACTACAGTGTAATAAGAACAGTATACCAAGGCAGGTAATTCTCAAATCTGATTGGTCACAATAGTTTGTAGTTCTCTGGGTCACCATATCAGATCACATTACAAGTTATTAGCACAGGTTTTGCCAGTATACTAATTACCAGCCGGATCATCTATCATCATCTGCACTTGTTTCCAACTGGTCACTGCCTTAAATTAGATGGGGTTATATAAATACTGTACACTACCATAGGTCTTGGTATAATAAGTTTTTCTGCTGTTCCTACCAATCATAAGTTTTGTCACCCCAAACTCAATTACAGTTCTCATACAAAGCTTCTGCATCCCCACTGGGTACCCTAGTTGGTATCTTTTCTAGGTTATGTTGTATTTAGTACAAATATAACTCTTTCCTTTTAATGGAACTAGCTCTATGGCTACTGCTGTTTAGCCATACGGCTACTTCTTGTCAAAGAAAAGAGTTAAATACACAGCAACCTTGAAAGCTACTCACTCAATTTATCTCACCTGGCCTACAGAAGCCTCATATGAGTCTCAGCTAAACTTTAGAATACATTTTTGCACAAAACAAGGGTTGTGGAATTTGGCTTTGATTACTTACTGTACATTGTAATTGTCATGGGTGACAATTGTAAGCAGAAAAACTAAGGACCAAATCTATAGTAATGTACTCACATGCACATCAATTGTGATTTAAAAGAGACATAAAAATACCTGAACTATCCCCTTAAGGGCCTTGTCCAAGAGCCCAACAGTGGAAACCCTCAAACCCTACAATCAGCAACTGCCTGAGCCACTACTGTCTCTGTACTGTGGATCCTCTTAATTGTAAACCAAGAACAGACTTTAAAACCATGTTGTTAAGCATGTTCATGCACTAAAGATTTTTAATAGGATGTGTATCTATCTAGCCTAGCTCAGTGGGTAAGATTTTGGACTATTGGTCCAAGCTGCCATTGCTGGCCTATTGAGCAAGGCTTTTAAACTTCAACTGCTGAAGCGTACAATTAAATAAATGTAAGCTGCTCTGGATGAGGGTGTCTGACGACTGCCATCAATGTTAATGTAAATATTCTTTTCTTTCTGCTCTGATGGTGATTCCCTGGAAATTTTTATGACAAAAGAGTTTACACTTTGTGTTTTTCTATAAAATGAAAAGCTTTCTGAGAGAGAAAGAAAAGGAGAAGCTGATGAAGAAACATAAGTGATAGCAGGAACTACTGTAACTTGTCTCTTGAATGTGGCACAACATTAAATCTAACTATGAACACTTAAAAAGTGTGGCACAGTATGTTATTCATATGTAAATTTAACGCTCTCATAGTTGGCAAATTACCAAAAAATAATAACACATTTCAGATAATTCCATTATTTATATGCAAACAATACACTTCAGTGGTCTGCTTAAATGTGTTACGTGTTTCTTAACCTCTAAAAGTGCACTCAGACTTTTGAACCTGCCTGTAAATTGCCCTTGCCATAGTTGTAAAGTGAGTGGTTGTGTATTTTCAGGGTTCCCCCTCCTCCTCAGTTCAGTCCAGAGGATCAGCAAGGTAACGTTCACACACTGCACCTACAGGGTTAAACCACACATACAGCACAGACCCCTGACAACCTCACAGTACAACCAGCTGCACACAATAAAACACTCAACGTATTTCATATTATAGCTACACAAGTTTTGCTAAGCCTCAACAAATTATTATACAAAAAGGCACAGAGCTCCTCTCATACACATTTACATATTAAATACACAGTCAGACGGAGGCTAATAGAACATGACTAGCCTCTGATTTTATGATGCCATAACACTTCCTTGTTGTGTGTCTCCCGAATATAACTGTGACAATGAGGCAATACAGCTCAATATAGATGAATATTGTAATTAAGAGATCCTTAGAAAAAAGATGTGTAAAGAGTGTGAATGAGATGTCTTTGTCAAACATTAATGGGACAACTAGATTTGAAAAATCTTTTGAAGATGTAGAAAATATTGCTGATGTGAAGTTTAATATTGACAAAAACTGGTTTATTTACAATACATTTGAGATAAACTGACCATTAAAAAATCTAAGTAAAACAAAGCTATTCATTTTATTAAAATAAGTATTGAAAACTGTTTCGTACAAAATGATTGTCATTAAAAAGCCTCTCATAATCTTACCATGAAAATGAGACTTTAGTAACAGTTGTCTATGAATCATTTGTTAAACTGGGACTTAACATGTGTTTTATTTTCAGGAGGTGAGGAAATTTATGATGACGTGGACACACCGCAGCCTCCCAGCAGGTACACTTTCACACCACGACAACATCCATTTCCTACAGGAAATACTAACTAACAGGCTAAAATGCTAAACAAAACATGTGCACACCTTCACATATGCTCCCATATTGCTGATTATTTTACAGCATGCCTCCTTCCAAATCAAAGCCGGCAAAACCTGAGGTTAAGGTAGATGACCCGAAAAAGCAGAAGAAACTCGAAAAAGAGGAGAAGGAATTCAGAAAGAAGTTTAAGGTACACAAGATGGATCAATACGTCCTCTCTCTCCCTCTCATATTCTTTCCCTCACAAAACATAAATTTCAGGGATATTGTATATGATTTCTGGTAGCTGTAATCATTGTGCGGGAAGTCTAAATGAGCAATATTAGCCACTCACATTCATCACCACACATGTTAATGATGCTCATTCGCATCTTCCTTAGTTGAAAACTGAAACGTTCAGCTCACCATACACAAAAAAAGAGCATGTTCAGTGAACAATGTTCTTTTAGTGCATTCATGCACAACACTGCATATCATTACACTCTTTTAGATTGTACTATTCTGTTCACCAATCACCAAGTAGTCTGACATTTCTTCAGTTCCCAACTCACAATTTTAGTTCCTTCCTGCATTTACAACTATGTGACAAGTTAGTTCCTGTTCCTATTTTTTTTCACTCTCTTGAAGTTCTGACATTGAGAAACCACAATGCATATACTAGTCTCTTTGGAAGACTTTCCTGTGTCTGAGGACTCAGAGTTATAGCCTTGACTGCTACAAAGTTCTGACACTGAATAAAAACCGTTAGACATGATTTGTAGGTCGGCTACCATGCAAGTGCCTGTAAATGAGCTGTTAATACAGATACAGTAACATACTTAAACAGGCACATTAATGCAAACCTGTCAGAGCTGCTGTCATAGAACTATAATCAACCTCCTTTGATAACAATCCAGAATTCCACAGCATTGCGGTATAAAAGTTCACAAAGTGCATCAGCTTGAGATATTTTAATGTGACTTTTATCACACTGTGTCACGATGATCTCATAAGTATCTGTAGTCCTGACTTTTACCTGCTTTGTTGTAAGGAGCTGTTATATATTTACAGTTTGATGGAGACATCAAGGTTCTTTATCAAGTGACTATAATCAATAATAAGAAAGGCAGTGGGAAGGATCTGGCGGTGCAGGCAGGAGACATCCTGGACGTCATCAACGCAGACAATGACAAACTCATCTGCAGGAACAAGGAGGGAAAATGTGAGTGAACTGAACTAAATCATAATCAAACAAATATACAGTAAACAAACGAACAGATGAAATAATGTAACCCTGCACACTGTTCTGTTTTCAGTCGGATATGTCGCAAGCAGTAACGTGCAGGCTGAGTGAGTTCTGCTTCAAAGTATTTTTTTATATCTAAAAAAATGTTTTGGTGTGAAAACAGACAATAAAAATAAACATTTATTTCTGCTCCAACAGAGATAATGACATCTATGATGATGTTGGTGATGGTATGTAATCTGAACATGTATTATTATTATTATTATTATTATAAGGCATAAAGTATATAACCAAGCGGTTCACATAATAAATCACATATACAGTATGGATATCTTATCATGACACTATTGCCTCACTGTACTTTTCCAGATTGCATCTACGACAACGACAACTGATTGTGAGAATGACAGCCTCCGGATGCAGCTGTGGATCCCACAAACATTTTAATGCCCCTTCTGACATTTTATGTTGGGTTTATTTACTCTACATGTGGTTGGAGTTAACTTTCAGGAGTTTAAATGAACAATCTGGACAAATATAAAATTGACATAATGTCCCTTTACAATTAATTTGTCTGATTTTCTCCTTTAGGATATTTTTATAAACAACTTTGTTTGTTAATGGTAAAGTATTTACAGATACCAAGGACAACCAGTGTGCTACCCTGTTTATTTCTATTTTTATTTTATTTGTAAGATTAAAAACTTAGATTGCTTATATGCAGTTGTATAACTTTTTAACACCTAATTTATGTAAGATGCAGTATTTTGTTTAGTTTTTTCCTGTTATATTGTTACTTTGTTTTGTAGTCTCACTCACTCATCTTCTATACCGCTTTATCCTGTATTCAGGGTCACGGGGGGCCTATCCCAGGCACGAGGCAGGGTACACCCTGGACAGGGTTCCAATCCATCGCAGGGCACACCCACATACACACATTCACACACTACGGGCAATTTGGGAACACCAATTAGCCTAACCTGCATATCTTTGGACTGTTGGAGGAAACCGGAGTACCCGGAGGAAACCCACCAAGCACGGGGAGAACATGCAAACTCCATGCACACAGAGACGGGAATCGAGCCTGGCCAAGAATCGAACCCGGACCCTGGAGGTGCAAGGCGACAGTGTTAACCACTACACCACCTACACCGCCTGTTTTGTAGTCTGAAGTTTAATAAAGAAGATAACATTACAAGTCACTTTTGCAATCTGCACGAACTGAAATGTGTTATGAGCTCTTAACAGTGCCAGCGATACATTGACATCACTCGTGGTTGTTGTGAGTGGGAGAATGGGAGAATTTCTCAACACAAATAAATAGCTTGATGCATAATTTAGCTCCATCCATTCATTATCTATATCATTTATCATGTGTAGCGCGCCAGGGACCTGGAGCATGACCAATCATACACAACCAAACATACATCATGGGCAATTTGGAAATGCCAATCAACCAACACTGCAGGTCTTTTGACTGTGGGAGGAAACCAGAGTACCTAGAGGAAACCCACCAAGCATGTGGAGAACTTGCAAACTCACTCATACCAGAGATGAGATTCAACCCCTAGCCCTGTGAGGCAACCATGCTAACCACGTACCCACCCTGAAACCAATGTTAAAGATATATATAGTAAGCTTATGATTAAATGTTTTTGTGGCCAATCCAAGTGCAAGTTTCCTAACATATTCACACATTTTTGCTCATGTGCACATGCAATAAATATCAACCAGCTGCTGATTTACATTTACTGATGAAGCACAGTACCTCAGAACCAATGATACAATTTGACGCTGTCACATTCGACATTTGTGGATTCATTTATATTTACACTTAAAACTCAAGAGTGAATCATAGGACGTGAATGTTATTCTAGTGTAAATGCTCCTGATAATGACTGCTGAGTTAATGTATTTCTCTCTCTCTCTCTCTCTCCCTCTCTGTTTCCCGATTCTGAACAAATCTTTTCATCGCTGTCTGCAACAAGCTCCGCTTCTGATTTCAAACACCTGTTAGCACTGTCATCTTGCACCTCCAGGGCCTGGGTTTGATTCCCTGTTCCCCCGTGCTTGGCGGGTTTCCTCTGGGTACTCCAGTTTTCTCCCACAGTCAAAACATGCAGATTAGGTTAATTGGGTTTACCAAATTGCCCATAGTGTGTGAATGAACGTGAGTGTGTGTGTGTATGTGCCCTGCGATGGATTGACACCGAATCCAGGGCCTCGAACGAAAGGCAAGTCACGTAATTGCGCATTATAATCAGCATTCCTGCTTAAAATACTACACACCACTGTGGTTAGGTAAAGCAACGCCATGCGGGAATGTAAGCAAAAAAGTAAAAAAAAAAATACATAGGTAAAACATGTATTTAAGTACGGTAATGAAATACATGTACCCCTCCAACCTCTGGATATTAGTCTTAATAATTTATATATCAAAGGACTATAATAGGAGTATCTGTAAAAGTCCTTGATTATTTTACTACAGAAACTGGGGATGTTAATGATTATTCATTAATCGATGAATACCCTTTAAGAATTCAACAAATGTAAAAATTGTTAACTGATTATGTTTTGCCTAATATTCCCTCATAATATTACACCACAAGAGGGAGACAGATTTTGTAATCTTGGACACTATTTTGTGGACAGTATTTTTGGCAGCCCTCACTGTATTGATTCGTTTAGTTTTCTAAAGTAGTCTTTAGTAGTCTATATTTTGTCACTTAACTACTTAAATAAAACTTACACTCATTAAAAAAAAGTGCATATTTCTTACTATTAACTATTAACATGATAACATTTATATAATATATATATATATAATAAATTATTACTTATATATTATATTATATATAAATGTTATTATAATATTTTAGTATAACTTACTACTGTAGCTGACACGCTTTCTATAATCATTGATATTGACATATTTGCATATTTAAATTCAAATATGCAAATTGTTTACAATCGGAATTGAAAATACTTAATTAATCCAAACATCCTGGTATATAATCTCCACTGAATTAGACTTAGACAAACAGGCAATACACACATAACATCGAGGATATGACCTGTCAATACATCATACGTCACCGCTTTAACAGCCAGAACGTTCCAGAAAGTTCCGTTAGATTTTACACTAAAACAGCAGCAAACATAAGCACATCTATTTATTTATTCGCAACCCCCCTTTCCAAATGCATTACAACACGCCTAATGTGCAGCAAAGATTCAATGATGAATAAAAGAAGCATTTATTACAAACTCAATCAAGAAACATTTATATACATTTTCATTCGTATGAAAATAATCAATAGGCCACATGTTTAAACATGACTTACACGGATCAGCCATAACATTATGGCCAACTGACTAATATTTAGTAGGTCCCCCTTTTGCCACCATAATAGTGATGAACTGTGTGCTCTGACACCTTTCTATTACACCCAGCATTAACCTTTTCCTTAATTTGAGCTACACTGGTGCTTTTACTGAAGAACAGTCCTCAGTACATCAGTGAGCCTTGGCCACCCATGATGCCGCAGGTCCACCGCTTTTCCTTCCTTGAGTTACTTTTGCTAGGTCCTGACCACTGCAGCAGACCAGTAACATGTCACAAGACCTGCAGTTTTGGAGTTGCTCTGACCCGGTCCTCTACCTATCACAGTTCGGCCCTTGTCTCGGTAGGAGTCACTCAAATCCTTATACTTGTCCATTTTTTCTGCTTCCAACACATCAATTTCAGGGGGAAAAAAAAGGTTTAATGTACTTGCTGCCTAATATATCAAGTCACCATTGTAACAAGATATTGAAAATGCAGCTACTTTGAAAAGGGCCAAATTGTGATGGCTAGAGGATTGGGTCAGAGCAACCCCAATACTGCAGGTCCTGTGTTCCCTGATGTTCCAGGCAGAAGTGGTCAGGACCTACAAAACGTGATCCAAGGAAGGAAGGATTATGGTCACTAAGGTGAGTATGAACAACTATGGTAACTTTTTTCCAAGATTTTTGGGATGAAAGGAAGATTTGAAATTGAACAAACATTATTGAGATGCATAGTCGGCATGAGGGTTTATTTTGGGTTTTCTAGTTCTAATGAAACACTGCCAGCCAGCATACCAGCATACCTGTGTCTCAAGTGCTTTCATCTAATATCACTCAGTACATCAGCAAGACCATCAGACTGATGTATACATGTATCTAACTTTTTTGTTCCATAATATCAGTGGAACACAGAAATCATAAACACATATCATAAACCCAATTTAATCAAATTTTTAAGCATTTTTAACATACTGATATTACTCCACCAAGGTACAGTATTTTTTTAATTTTCATATTACAGTTTCATATACACAAAAGTTTAAATAATGTATAAGCATTTTTGGATTCATGCTATTGGACCATTACACTGTAGGTTAGGAAAGCTGATTTATTTTGTTGTAAACATGTTGAAGTCTTGGTCAGTTGTTTGAGACTTTGCAGCATATATGAAGCATTTCCTCAGTGTAAGTGTTAGAACACTAAGTCAGTCCAGGCTTAAATCCGATTGAGATGCTGTAGCTTCTCCTTCTGGTCTAAACAGGCCATTCATGCTTGAAAATGTGGTTGACCTAAAACAATTCTGCACAGAAGAGTTGACCAAAATTCACCCTCCACAGTGATCTAAAAGACTTGCTGCCAGTTATAACAAACGCTCGATTGCAGTTGTTGCCACTGAGGATGCCTCAGCTAATTTTTAGGTTTAGGGGCAATTACTTTCTTACATAGGGACAGGCAGGTTTTAAATCATCATTTAAAAGATTTGTATTTACATGGGTTAAATTATATTTGTTGATCTAAAATCATTTAAGTGTGACAAATATGCAAAAAAAAATTTAATCAGTAATACTTGTTCATGGCACTATAGCAACCTAAGCTGCCTAAGCTGCCTTCTAAATGCCGTCATTTAGATGATGGCATTTACAGTATACTGATTTGTTCCTCAGATCTCTGTCAGAGTGCAAATGAAGTCTCTATCCCTTTTTCTTATCAGTAAGTGGTGGAGTCCCTCAGGTC
The DNA here is from genome assembly GCA_030014215.1 of Clariallabes teugelsi. Classification (NCBI taxonomy): domain Eukaryota; kingdom Metazoa; phylum Chordata; class Actinopteri; order Siluriformes; family Clariidae; genus Clariallabes; species Clariallabes teugelsi. The sequence continues at coordinate 13,598,012 of JAQMYG010000011.1, forward strand.
TTGATGCTCAGCTCTTTCTGAAGATTTTTTGTGGCTTCTGCAATCATTTGGCATGTGAGTTTGTGCTTGGGCCAATGCTTCACCTGGCATTCTCTGTAAAGGAAGGCATTTCTTCATAAAACTGCAATCTAGATCAAATCAATTTAAGTTTTTTCACAATTCTGGATCATAAACAAAGGTACAAATTTATAATAACATTGAACACAAATGTATTATTTATAATAATATACTATACAGGGTTGCCAAAATTCAGAATCCATAGGGTATTTTCCTAACTGTCAGGGTCTGCCCCTAGAGGGCACTGTTGTTTGATTTTTTGTAGTTCTGTTTTAAGACCCAATTCCCCAGAAGGCACCTCGGTCAGCTGATGAGGAAGTTTCAGCTGTACCGAGGTGTCTCATTAGCATTTGTATAAAAAGCTGTTAGCTCTGGGGAACTGGGT
>JAQMYG010000011.1:13607168-13621848 GCA_030014215.1 Clariallabes teugelsi
CTGTATATTGTTAATATAGGCTACAGAGTTTCATTTTTTTTACAGTTTCGGTTGTTGGTGTGCCTTGTGATTTTTTTTAATTAAAAATGTACCTTCGCTCAAAAAAGGTTGAAAAACACTGTCCTAGAGGATGTTTGATGGAATGATTAAACACATAACTGCAAAACAAACATATTCACTGTTCAGAAACAAAATTCAACTCACACAAGCGGTTAAACACAGACACAGAGACATTACAGACCCAGCTGAGCGGTAAACAGTTAGAACCAGCGGCGCTCCTAAAGCTCACCTGGGACTCCCAATGTCACGCAGTGCTAGTCTTTCCAAACCCTGCACATAACCCTCAGCCTCTCCGTGCAAAAGCATAGAGTCCATCACTGCTGCTTAATGACTCGCGTAGGGGGAGACGGGAAGGTGTCGAATAAACTAATTGACCGTACTTTTATTAAAACGCAAAAAAAAAAACAGCTTGTTCACTCCAGCTAACGGCAGAGCCTCGTTACTAAGGCAACGAGTATACGAAGCAACGGCCGGTCTCACGTCATCGTTAGGGGCGGGGCATCCGCATGGTGGTGGCGGGGGGCGTTCAGCGAATCAGCAGTGGCGTGAGCGCGCGGATTTTAAACTTTGATGTTAATCCAAACAAGCTGTTATATCCTCAGAACTGACAACTTTTCAGAAAAACTTAGAGTGAGATTCCGAAAACAAGATCGCACACGACGTCTCCACTGCGCATGCCCAGCCATTTTGTGTGTAACACTAACCATACAACTTACCCTACACTTCTCAGTTTTCTGTATATTTTTTAGCATTGCAGTGTTAAGGTAAAACAACAGACTCGTGTGACTGTATTTATTCCTATATTCCTACCTAACCAAAAAAAAAAATGTAATCATTAAATTTTTAAAAAGCCAATTAGGCCAAATCACCTACTGTATATGCCCTCCAGCAGCTCCATATAGGGCAATGGGCATAGCACAGAACTCTGGGCCCTATACAGTACATAAACACTCGCACTGGGTCCCCTCGCTTTTCTGATCCATATCATATTTTTGGGGCCCTGGCTAGTCAGTCCCACGCTCCATGCGATGAGATCTCCAGCCAGAAGCGGGATACCAGGACAAGTCAGACAGGTCCAGAGGGCAGAGGGGGTCTGGATCACTGACAGCTCAGGAGCAACATGTATAGCTCGACAGAGAGACAGGGACAGGGAAATACCTGTTCATAATAATACTAATAATACTCTACGTCCAAGAGTCCCCCAGATCTGCTCCTTTACCTAAGGCAAATCTATTTACAAAAAGGCTTGGGTAAAGACAGACATGTATTTCCCTCTTTGAATAATACAATGTCACTCCCTTCACTCACTCACTCACTCGTTTAATGCTCCAGCTGGTATGTAACTTTGTCAGTAAATGCATTTAAATGTTGATTTATTTTATTATCATTATGTATTGTAGGCAAATATTGGCTGGGACGAATGTGCAGACCATAACTTGGTGCATCTTTAGTACTGAAAAAAAACCTCTTCTCTAATTTATGACTGTGCAGTTCTAAAGAACTGATACTTAAAGAAAACCAAGTGTACTTTCCTTGTGTCCTTATGTACTTTTCTTCCTTTCATTGAAGTTGGTTTATTTAAGCTGTGTAGTTTAAATAACTAATTTTCTACCATACAACATAATGTACCTGTATGTACGCGCTTCACCACTAACTAGGGCCCAAACACTATAGGGTGAGCAGGACCCTCTTATTTTTCTAAGGATTATTATTTTTTCCACCATTTTGGGGTTTTTGGGGGACTTAACATGATCATAAACTCATGTAAATTGGCAGACAGTTTGGAATTTGCCTTCGTCTCACGCGAGATTTTGCTGCATAGCTCATACACACTTGCACGTATCCACGCAAAGCACGTCAGTTATTCTGGGTTGTTTGCAAAATGCACTTGATGGATTTTGATATACTCCTCCTAGGGAATTTATATGATCACCACCAAACCGGACCTATGTGATCTAAAGGATTAGATCAGAGGATGCAAAATTGTAGAGGGATTTTTGATGTGTTTAAAGTGGTTAATAACTTTCTGTGTGACATTATATTGAGCAACATTATATTGGGTGGCACATTCAGTGACATCACGTTCAGTAATATCACATTGAGGAACATCATAGTGTGATGCTCTTTTCCAGCATCTGCAGCCTATTCTGCACATGTACACATCACAAATGTTAACACTCACACGCACGCAAACACACTCCTACATCACATACATACATACATACATACATACATACATACACACACACATCACAAATGTTAACACTCACACACTCACGTCTCTCTCTCTCACACACACACATACACACACACACACACACACACACACACACACACACATAAACACACTCATACATCACACATATACACACAAATCACAAATGTTAACACTCACACATTCACATCTCTCACATCTCTCAAGGATTGTGCGGTGCGCCCGGGTGGCAATGGAGCAGGGTGCTTCGGCCCGTTCATTGTTGCTTGCAACTATATTTATCTTTGTTCTGACTATGTTTATATTTTCTCATGAATAGATGAACGGTTGCTGGACCATGGATGAGATCACCATGGTCCAGCAAAGGCAGATATTCTATTCAATTCAATTCAGTTTTATTTTATAATTGTTTTAATAGTGGTCATTGTCATAAAGCAGCTTCACAGCACCCATTCTCATTTGGGTCATATCAGATAGCAGCAGGGGGTTGATCGCAGTTATTCTGTGTATTTGAAGGCCAGATGTTTAGTATAGCAGGAAAGATGTTTAAGTTAATGTGTCCACTTTTGTTATTGCAGGCTTAGATACAAAAATGTTTGTGGGAAGTTCATTCCTGAACTATTGAGTGACTGCAGTCACAAGCCATCAGAGAAAAACTGCCTGCAGCAGACGGGTCTAAGACCATCTTCTTGGTCAACAAGAAGCGGGTCATCAGAATGAGTCAGAGAGGTCCGGAGGGCAGGGGGGGCCTGTGTATAGGGCAATCAGAAATTTCGAAAGGACTAACCGTGACAGCATAACTAAAAGGGAGACTCATTAGAAAATGAGGCATAAGGGCTCCTCAGTAAAGCAACCAGGCACTCCACTGTCAACAAACCTTTACCTAATACAAATCTATTCACAGAAGGCTTGGCTAAATAAATGTTTTCAGCCCAGCCTTGAACACTGAGTCTGTGTCTGAGTACCGGACATTAATTTTTAAAGCTATTCCATAACTTTGGGGATTTGTAACAAAATGCTCTACCTCCTGCTGTATTGTTCATAATATAAGATACTGACAGTAGTTCACTCAGGCACACAGCCACCATGAAGTCAAATGGTTAATGTAAATAGTTTAAAAGTTGAAGAGATAACTGCACCCTGGGACCACTAAGCCATATCTTTATTTTATGAACTTGTCAGACACCTGGGGCTGAGTGTGATAATGGCTGATGTTGCAAATCCTACAAGAGCTCCTGAGTTTGTACACATATTAGGAGACTGATTTAATAATGGAAACTTTAATGAAACTTTTAAACATGGATCCTTTCTATGATAAACCTGGGTGTTGATGTCCTTTATGGGAGGACATGGGTTGACTGGTCAACATGGGTTGTCTGACTGGAATTTCATTATAACATCAGTATGATATTCCAGGAAGTTTGTCTCTTAATAACAAATGAGATGGATCATTTAAGAATGTCGAACCCGTTACCCCTTTCTTGGACCATTTCTAGCAGGTCCTGACCACTGAAGACTGGGAACTTCCCACAAAAGCTGCATTTTTGGAGTTGCTCTGATCAAGTCATCTAGCCATTACAATTTGGCCCTTGTCAAAGTCGATCAAATCCTTATGCTTGCCCATTTTTATTGCTTCCAGCACATCAATGTCAGGGACAAATTGTCACAGGGACACTTGCTAACTACTGTAATATATCCCATCAACGTCCTGGCACCTCATCAACTCATCAACTTTTTTATGTCATAATGTGAGCGTGCCACAGGCATTCCACATCACAATTGTAACAGCAGGCAGCGGCATCAGTTTTTAAGTGAAAAGTTACCTGACTTATTAATGAATACGACACGCACGTTTGAGGCAGAAGTAAGGCCGAAACATTGGAGCAACAGTGGCAGCAAGTTGGACCACACAGTCCATTCACAAGTAAAGGTAGCAAACAGACATCAGTATCTGCATACGAGTGGAACGAATGTAACAGTAGGCAGGGTATCAGGCAGGGTCATATTCAACTTTTATTTCATACTGTGAGGTAGCAATGTATCTTCAATTGATATGATGATATATTATCACCAGACCATCTCCAGAACATCATTAGGTGGGGGGTAAGCTCTAGTATCAATATATTAATTTAATAGTAGCAAATTACAAGTGCGACAAGATGAGCTAGCTCAAAACAGTAAGTACTGTACAGCATTTTCAATTAATATGTAAAATATTGCTAGACTGTAGTCATTACATGTGCACAAGGATTTCGATAATCCCACATTCAGGATTTACAAATATTTCTGTGAATAAACAATTAAAGGAGACAGGGTGTTAATTGGTGGAGAATTAATTCCTGTGCTGCGGTGGGAGTCGTTGCTGTGAGCGTCTACCACAGACTCTTTAACAAAAAAGTCCAGTGCAGAAAAGTCATCATCCAGCCCCATCCCGCCTGATTCGTCCAAATAATTTTCCAAGGCATCAGTCTGAAGAATTAAGGCCTGTGCTGATGTGGGTGCTTCAGCTGTTAGGTGTCTTTGCTGTGGGTGTCTTTGCTGTCTGCCACAGACTCTTCACTGAAAAGATAATCTTCTAGGGCAGAAAAGTCATGGTGTCCCGGAAAAGAGTAATTATAAGGATCGGTCCAAATTGAGGTTTCCTGATTATCCAAGGTGCTGAAAAAAGAATTAAACAGAATTCTGGCATTAACTTGAGAGTCACACTTCATTTGTACCCATTTGACTTTTGAAACAATTCCAGTGCAGCTAATAACTTACCTGCTCTGGCTGAATGACTGCTCAGGCATGCAGGAAAGTAGATAATCAGAGAAAGAAGGTAGGCTTGGTTCTGGATCAGGTCTCATCTGAGAGGCTGTATTCTGCAAGCTGCATTTCAAATTTTCCAAGCCATGGGTGTCCAGGATTGGTGGAGAAATAAGGCCTGTGTCGATGCAGGTGTTTTTGGTCTGAGTGTCTGCCACAGACTCGTTACCGAAAAGATAATGGGCTAAGTCAGAAAAGTCATTCTGCCTTTCCATCCCAATTGAGGTTCCCTGATAATCCAATGTGCTATAAAATAAATTAAACAGAATTCTAGCACTCTATCACTTAAGATACCAGTAACACTTCATTTGCATACATTTGACTTCTGAAACAGTTCCAGTGCAGCTAAAAACTCACCCGGTCTCTGTGAATAACGGCTCCAGTAGATCGTCAGGGAGAGAAGGCTGGGTTGGCTCTGGATCAGTTCTGCTATGTGAGGCTGTTTTCTCCAAACATCCTGCAAATATACAAAGCTATCAGGTATGTGGTTTTAACTCACTTCCCATGTGAAAAGACGTTGTGTTATATTGTGACTGGCAGGCTTGTGCTCATGGATAAAAAGAATAGAAACTTGGCATTCAACATTATGCAATTCACTTTTGACTGACTTTTGCCATTTTGGCCTACAAAATAAACAATAAAGCATGTTCATCCTTCCTTAAAGAAAAAAAGCAGAATTCAGGGTTCACTTTATCTGTCAGTATAGAATGATACGCTATTTTACTGACAGCTGTACTTAAATTGTGTACGGATAAACCTGAAGCCAAACATCACCATATGAACAAGCTCAGTCATACAGTAAGTAATCCACTATTACGATAAACTACTAGCATATCAATGGATAATGCATCGGCACATGCTAGTTTTGTAGAGAAACCAATTATGTCCTGGACATAAAGCTTATTCATTTCCAAAAAAAGACTATAGTATTCAGTCGATTACATTTTTTTATTCTTCATTAAATATGCTGCAGTGCATGGTGACCAGGATAAAACAGATCTTAAAAATGAATGCGTGAATGAATATAATTAGATGTGCAATAGTGCTGTTATAGAGAAAAAGCAGGACAGCTGTGATGTTATCCGAGATAATACAGCAATGCTGAGATTTAGTACAACAGCATGATTGTGATACAAGGGAAAGACAGAAACAAAGAAATGTACCAGTGATCTTATACAAAATATCAGCACTCATGAATTGCTGCTTGGCTAATGAAATTAACCAAAACAAACTGGCATAATATATAATAGCTTACTAGATCGCTGCAGCGGTGTCTGGGCTGTGGCTTGTGAGGCATTACAGGAAGTTTCTGGAGGAGCCACTTCGAGGCCGACTTGCATCCTCTTTTGGTCATGTGGAGTATAATCATGGTCTAGATTTGAGGAAAGAAGGGTTTAAAGAGTAATGTAAAAAGGTGCATAAAATAAACAAAAACAGAAAGTCTCAGGGCTGTTCATCTTGTTATTTTTCTGTTTATACAGCAGCAATTTATATGTAATTTTTTAATAAATGACATATTGCACATTTTATAATCCAAGTGATGTTAGTTCCTGTTCTCACCTATGCATCTACAGTATAAGCAATAAACAGTCATTCCCGCACTTCTCTCTCTTTAATTATCAGTTTGTCCCTGATGAGCAAACTGATAATTAAAGAGAGAGAAACTCCCTAAGATGACCAGAGGAAGAAGCCTTGAGAGGAACCAGACTCAACAGGGACCCCATCCTCATTTGGGTTATATCAAATAGCAGGGGTTTATTTGCAGTCATTCTGTGTGTTAGGAGACTGGACAGTTCAGTATAACAGGAGAGGTGTTTTAGTTAATGTGGAGTCTCTCTCTCTCTCTCTCTCTCTCTCTCTCAACAATTACAGTATAAGAATTAAGAAATAAGAACAAGACCACTGTTAAACATATTGATTATTAATCTTAGATCATTTGGAGTGTCTGTACAAGTCCTTTGTTATAAGCTTTTACTACAGAAACTAGGGATGTTAATGATTATTCATTAATACATTAATTGCCTTTAAGAATTTAACATATAAAAAAATTATTAACTGATACTCAGCTTTAAGGATCATAATTGTGTGTAAAAGGAATATAAACAATAGCATTTTTTTTTTCACCAGAGAATATTAGGTTGTTCTGTATGGTGGAAGTTTCTGGAGCTGCTTCTTCTGGACAGACTCGCTTTTTCTTCTGTGGACGGGGTTTATACACCCAATCTACATTTATGGAAAAAAAGAGCAATGCAACAAGGGGCAAAAAAACAAGAAAATAGTCTCATGGCTGACCTGTTTGTTATAAGCTAATTATATAAAAACCCTGTGTTACCTGGAAACTGCTGGCTTTGTTGCCATTTAAGCTTTGACGCCTCTAGGTAGTAGGGCATCTTCTGGTTTTCGGTTAGTTTCCTCCATTCAGTCCCAAGCTGCTCACTGACCTCAGCATTGCTGGCATTTGGATTGGCCCTGGCCACAATAGACCGGTGTTCCCTTGCCCAAATAATGTAGGCATTCATTGGCCTTTTGATGCGGCTGTCTTTATCTTTGCCTTGTGATCTTTTCAGGTCATCTTCAAAAATAAAAACAAACATTTCTAGTTAGATGAGTGAACAAAATAGAGGCATACAGTTCTGTGCAAAGGTTTTAAGCACCCTATTTCTTTATAAAAACCTATGTACACGAGTTTGAAAACTGTGAGGAAAAATGTATTAACTTTGATTATCAGTTTGTTCCTGATGAGCAAACCGAGAGCGATGGTGAATAGGAAAAACTCCCTAAGATGACCAGAGGAAGAAGCCTTGAGAGGAACCAGACTTAACAGGGACCCCATCCTCATTTGGGTTATATCAAATAGCAGGGGTTTATTTGCAGTCATTCTGTGTGTTAGGAGACTGGACAGTTCAGTATAACAGGAGAGGTGTTTTAGTTAATGTGGAGTCCACTTTCATTACTGAAGGCTCAGTTACAAAACTGTTTGTGGGAATTTCAGTCCGGAACTATTGAGTGACTGCAGTCTCAAATCACTACTGAGTGACTGCAGTCACAGCTTTTATCATCAGATAAAAGCTGTCTGCAGTAGCCAAGTCCAAGACCATTTTCATGGTCAAGGGGGACCACCCAGAATCACCACGTGAATCCCAAGCAGACCACATGGAACCATTATACTGTAGTATCTTCTTATATTATATAGAGATGAATTCTCTTTGTTTGTGCAGTGGGAGGTGTTTGCACAGGTAGGTCTGTCACAGGCGTGTCACTGGCGTTCTCACTGAATCTAAGGCCTTGTTCACACGGGCGTTAAATTTTTCCTAACAGCGGACAGCAGCAGCATCAACTTATATGTCCTACTGTGACATACTGTAACAGTAGGCAGTGGGCAGTAATGCAATTTACTGAATGTCAACCACCATTAAAAAAGATAAAGAATATAGCTTCAAGCAACGATGTATGGACCCTAGCACCTACACCATCCCCACTCAGGCACACTAAAACTGGTAATGCTTTTAAAGGGCAAAAAGAAATACCATTATGACAGAATTTTAGAATAGGGGAAATGTTAAGACCTCCAAAAAGCGCTAGATGCTGGAACTATGATGTCACCCACTATGATGCCACCCACCATGATGTCACTCACTATGATGTCACTCACTATGATGTCACTCACTATGATGTCATTTAGGAAATTATTAGCCGTTTGTTGGTAAAGTTTAAAGCATCTTCACCTTTTGAGATATCAAAAATTCTATTGCAATTTTACATCCTCATTTTCACACACTGGCCTGGTTTGGTGGCAATCGTATAAACCCCCTAGGGGAAGTGTATCAAATTTCACTGAATGCATTTGCAAACAACCCAAAATAACAGACTTCCTGTTGACTTGAAGAAAAAAATAAATTACTGGTATTGCAATTATTTTTCTCATTAATCAGAAAAGGATCATGGTGCAGATAGAACTGTCACTCTGTGCAAACTGCAGTCTGTAATGTAGTGCTGTTAGTATGTATTTTCAAATATTACCTTTCCACCAAGGAATGAAATGTTACAGGAAAATAGTTGTATGTAAAGAAATAAGTAACATTTTAAGTGAAAGCCCACTCATCATTTGGAATGAAGACTCTTGGCTTCTAGGAAAACGGTGTCAGATTCTTCAGGATGCTCAGTGTAACATAGCAGCAAATGAACATATAAAACTGCACAATCCACACTCACTCACCATCTATACTGCTTTACCCTGTATACAAGGTCGAGGGGAGCCTGGAACCTATCTCAGGAAACTTCAGGCACAAAGCGGGGTACACCCCAGACAGGGTGCCAATCCATCGCAGGGCACACACATACACACAAACTGGATTACCCAGAGGAAACCCACCCATCACATGCAAACTCCATGTTCTCAGAGGCAGGAATCGAACCCGGACCGTGGAGGTTTAAGGCAACAGTGCTAACCACAAAGCCACCGTGATGCCACACCAAAAACTGACCTTCTTTAATATTTCTCATAATATTTCTAATAGAGAAACATTTTATTGAAATGTTCTTGTAGTCATCTGTGCTTTGCAGCAGTTCTTTCCTTGTACCTAAGGCTTTGGCACTTTGCAGTAGATTCTCACTGATCAGGATTTACAGTTAAATTATCAGAATTATTGTCATCAATAATTACAGGAAATACAGTCAACAGAATAGTATAAACAATAACTATAAAATCATTGCATTATGAATCAAAATTGCGCCCATATGAACCTTGTACAAGTATAATGCTAACGGGCTTTAATGCCTGGGATAACCACAGCACCTCCAAGAAACATCTGTGCTCTGTTCAGATTGATTTTATATGTATAAATACTGTAATTTGTCGTTAGAAAAATAACAGGAATAATGAAACAAACTGATTATTTTAGACTAAAAAGCGCCGCCCCTCCAAGTTAGTCTTGGCTGTTAAAGAGTAGCAAGTCTGATAAGAGCTCGCGCTCGCTAACTACCTGTTCCCGAAGGAGGCTGAGTGTAGCTCACGCGCTCGGTGGCCGCTTCGACGGTGATTGGCTGCTCCACGCGCGTGTTCACAGCAAACTGAGTAACACTCTCGTTGTCCTCTTTTCTCATCGTCTCCTTGTTGAGTTACTTCGATTCAAATTCAATTAAAAAAATATTGAGCTCCAAAATTTAACAGTACTGAACAGATAGCGTACCGACGACACTGTAATCATAGTGATGGGTGAGCCAATGAGGAGGCTTAGAAAATAAGGAGTTGTTAGTGTTACAATGAGCACTGCCATTTCCACCAGGAGCCCATGTATTACCTGTTTGTCAATTGTACTTCTTATTTTAATTTTAAAATTTTGATTTAACAGTTTTGTTTCGGTAATAAAATCTGTGCTGTTGCTGAGAGCTTTTTCTTTTTCGCATTTTCAGTAATTTTCCGTGAGGTAAACAGCGCCCCCAAATGTTTTGTGGTGAAACACAGCATTGCACACCTACCGTAATGTCATTTCCGAAGAGAAGCAGGGCTGAGTTCGGTTTCCTAATCGTCTTTCCGACTGTTTTGAGTATTTTATTAGTAGGGTTTAGGATATGGAAACTTATTTTACAGCAGTACTCACAGTTCGCCCCTCACCGGTACACAACGGCGTGGCTTTACTGTCAATCAAGTGACTGACAACTCATTGGACAAATAACATTTAATGTCTCTGAAAGCAGGCGGTTTCCAGTAAAATGATCGCCACCTTTCTCCAAACTGCTATGGGCGGAGTTATCTGCCAATCAATTCAAGCAGCCAATAGAGATTTAGCTTCCTTCCAGCTCTCCCACGAGGGTTTTACTGTCAGGTGAAATTAATAAGTGTCAAATACACTGCATGAAAATATGCTAATGTTACAGCCAATTAATTATATGTCTAACCAAATATGCTACGGAATGAATGAGACTCTTTGGGGGTATAAAATGTAAAGATTTTTCTGTCTATTGCAGGAGAATAAGAAAGACGGTCGGAGAGACTTACAAAGCACTTATGGATATTCGTTGTGTAATGACTTCAACAAAACATCAACTTGGACAGAAACTTGAAACAGCAACAGAAACTTGGAGTTTGTCTGATGTAGAATTAAACCAGGGCCTGTATTTAGTAAGTGCCAAAGAGTAGTTTTCTTATGTGTTCTCAGAGTGCTGCAATTTTGGTCCTACTTTTAGGAGTAGGATAAGAGCAATTTATCAACATTCTTAAAATAGGAAATCAATCCTACCTCCACCAAAATGTAGGAGAGCTCTGGAAAGGTCTTAACTTGTTAGAAGTGGTAAGGAAATGGCATTCAGGCTGAGGTGCATGCAGGGGAGAGACATTTTCATGAGACCACATGACATGGAGCTCATAAATAATACACCTGGAATATAATGGAATACTTTTTTAACACATCACGTGCGATATGCAACAGGTCCATTAACAAACATTCTGTATAAACCATAAACGGTGTCGTCATCACATGCATTTCTAGGACCAGTCCTATACATACTACAGTATATACTCCCAAAAGATAAGACGATGCACAAGAGGCATCATTGTGTAAAAAATGATTACTCATCTTTTATTTACATTTGAACAAAATGTGGCATGTCAACAAAACTATTTATACGCTTCTCAATAATCAATAGAAAAGCCTTTATTGGCTATTACAGCAATCAAACATTTCTTATAATTGCTGACCAACCTTTTGCATGTCTCCACTGGTATTTTTGCCCATTCATCTTTAGCAATAAGCTCCAACTTTTTTTGGAGGGTCTTTTTGGAGGGTCTCCTTGGAGGGTCTCCTTGCCATCTTTATCTCCCTCCACAGATTCTCAATTGGATTTAATTTGGACTTTGGCTGGGCCACTGCAAAACGTAACGTTTTGTCTGCTAACCATTTCTTCACCACTTTTGCTGTGTATTTTGGGTCGTTGTCGTGCTGAAATGTCCACTGGTGCCCACGTCCAAGTTTCTCTGCGGACTGCAGCGGTGTGCAGTGTCCGTTGGACTGTCTACCTTGAGATGTTGCCACCAGCAGAGCCCAGATTCATCAGCTTGGCCTTGGTGGTGATTCTTGGATTCTTTTTTACCTCTCTCACTATCCTCCTGGCCAGCACAGGTGTCACTTTTGGCCCCCGACCACATACTCTGAGATTTTTAACGGCGCGGAACATCTTGTATTTTTTTGCACTGTAGCCAATGGACCTTCAAAACATTTAGATATGGTCTTATAGCCCTTTCCTGACTTGTGAGCAGCCACAATGCACAGCCGCAGGTCCTCAGTGAGCTCTTTTGTCTTAGCCATGACTGTCCACAAACTAACAGCAGAGAGCTTCTGTTTTTCACCTGTTGAGTTGATTAAAACAGTGGTTCATAATGAATCAGGGTAATTAGGATGCTTTAGAGCAGGTTGGACTATTCGGAATGGTATAGAACTTTGGATCTTCCCATAGACTGTGACAGTTTGCAAAGAGTATGAATAATTTTAAACATGCCACTTTCTGTTTAAATGTAAATAAAAGTTGAGAACTAATTTGTTCCGTAATGATGCCTATTGAACATCGTCTTATTATCTTTTGGGAGATGCCTGTGTCATTTCCGGTCAAAAAAAACTTGCTGGTTTAATAAAAGTAACATTAAGTCAGAATTTGCCAGGAGTATGAATAATTTTGGGGCTTGATTGTATATATACACTTTTTTTTTTTTATATGATGATTTATGCAGGTCACCTCCAGAGCTTTCCTACATTTTGGAGGAGATAGGATTGATTTACTATTTTAAGAAAAGTGATAACTTGCTCTTAAACCTACTTCTAAAAGTACTGTAAAACCAAAATTCCATAATTTTTAATATTTTTGGCATGTTAGGAGCAATTTTCTGCTCTGAGATGCTTAGTAAATACAGGCCCAGATCGACAGTCAGTGACAGACTCTGGCAGTGACAGTAAGCATAGGCATGATCACGTGTATGCGATTGTTGATATTTTTAAAACTTTATTCAGTTCTTTACCAAATTCTACCAATGCTTTCAGTGTTTCTTTCACGATAATCAGCATTACATATGAGCCTCCATTGGCATTTATCACAGTTCAAGCTTGCTGACTTGTTTTGTACACTTGGTCAAAGTGCAAAGAATAATATAAGATCGTAAAAGTGTGACAAATAATTGTCATCATGGCCGTAACATTATAGTCTATGACTTTCAGAAACTAAAATATAGCAGTTGAAATATAGTGGCTATAAAATCGCAGAACTTTATTTTTTGTCATTTTACTATATAATAGCCATCATTATGTGGCATGTGCATGTAATGTTAACTTTTTATGTTTCTGTTGTCTGTTTACTGTTTCAACATCAAACTTTTCCACAGCAAAGTGTGGAGCAAACAGTATTTGTCCGGGTTATCTAAACCTCCCTGTGTTATGGAAAGACTGATGGTGAAATTGTAAAAAAAGCGTCTATTTATTTATTTATAAATAATTTTCATTCATTCATTCATTCTTTTATTTATTTATTTATTTATTTATTATATCATTACCTGTTCACTTCCCAGGATGCAGATGAGGAGAGATGTTACTTGGCTGCTACTACTCTGCTTCATCTCCTAACTTCTTAGAGGATGCCCATGTTTATATTATGTAAGTGTTTTATATTTAATTTAGAAGTCTTTCTGTTCTTCTGGCATTACTGAAGTTCATGTGACTGAAAAGTTTTCGTGCAATTCTGTTTTTTGTAAGCTGGTTACACTTTTAAAAATGATTTTAAATTTTATTTGAATAGCACTTTTAACAATAATCACTGTCACAAAGCAGCTTTCACAAAGAACAGAATCAAAAGAAAATTATAGAAAATCAATCTGAGAGGCTGCAAGCATGTAAGCACATGCGTCTTCTCACACGTGCACACAGGGCTTTGACTAATTAGCACTCGTGGTGTTTTGAGACTGGTGTAAGCATGTGTAATGAGTGTATTCGAGACTAATTCGCTCATAGAGTTTGGAGAAAAAAGCAGATCAGAGGCTTTTAACACATACAATTTTAGATAATGGTAATGCCATGAAAAATGTGTTTCTGTTGCGCCACTCAAAAGCTTCTGCACTCAGTATTGAATCATTTATATCTGAGACTGATCGGCCGATCACAGGCAATCAAACTCAAAACTGGCCAATTCTGGTCACATGGTCGTTTGAGCAGTTCATCTATATTATAAATGTAATAGGTTTTAAATTGATGTATAACTGAATCCATCTCTACTAACGACTAAACCACGGTGTCCCCAAACTTGTACATATAAATTTACACAAATCCAGAAGTGCAATGTAGAATATGAATGTTATTCTAAACTTCATGAACTGCGAAAATGCTCCTGCTAATGATTGCTGCAACATTTCTTTTTTCTAGATTTATCAACAGGGTCCAGTATTAAGGACAGAAATGCTTACCATACAGTAAGCACTAAATAATGAGTTTGAAATGTGCTGCATACTAACAATGTTTAATTTGTAAAAAGTTAGTACAGTAGACTAAGGGTCCGGGTTCGATTCCCGGCCAGGCTCGATTTCCGTCTCTGTGTGCATGGAGTTTGCATGTTCTCCCCGTGCTT
>JAQMYG010000011.1:13650828-13665587 GCA_030014215.1 Clariallabes teugelsi
TCAGCATTCCTTTACAATGTAGAAAGAAATAAAAATCAGGAGTTAGAAAGTGACCCCAAACTTTTGAACGGTAGTGTGTATCCTTAATTTTATGCAGAATTTTTTCAAACGTTTTTTTAGCAAGTAAGGTTCTTCTATTAATACTTTAAAACCTTATTAATTCAACTTTAACAGATTTAAGAAAAGCAACTTGCCTAGGCATAGATTTGAATAAAAGGGGTTTTCTCTTTCAGCACGAAGACATCTTTCAGAAGCCCCAAGTCGAGCAGGTCATGATTCCCTTCAGGTCATGTTTTACCCTTTGAATTAAACCGAACTTTATACAAGTTTGTTCTGACCAAGTACTCCTTTTATTCCTAAATATGATTTTTGATGGTGCTATTTCAGTTTGAAAAAAAAAATAGAATTTATCAAAAACTATGGGTGTCTGTTTACTTCTTGCATGGCTGTTTCTAGTAGAATAGGGTATATTACAGGGTATATTACAGGGTATATTACAGGAAAAAATCTTGAGAGCCTGCTAAACTATGTTAATTATTTTAATAGTTTTCAAATGCTTTTTTTGTCCAGAATAAAATGTGGACTCTCACAGATAAGTGTAATGAAATAATGCATGATTAGCTAATGAGTTAAGTGTGTTAAACAGACTATGCACTTTTACCCTTTTTCTAATGTAGTACATATAAAAATCCATTATTTGAGTCTGTTAAGCATCTTTTATTTATTCTCTTGTGTGTTTAACTGCAAGGCTGTGTATCGTGCTAACAGGAAAGTGCAACACGTTCCACTATCAGACAGGATGCACTTCAGCACAAGCAGCACACGGTACAGTAGTTACAGCTCTGAGGTGTGTTACAACAGAAACTGAAGTGCTTTACATGCCAAATGAAAACCTTTTATCTATATTTTGTACACTTTTATATACTTTTAGTATGTAACATCGTTTGTTGTAATGCGCTGAAATGTGTGTACTAATAAAAATCCTATAGTCCAGAAAACATGATTTGTAGGAGACAGTGTTGTTGCTGCTTTACTACTAGGGTGGAAAATTGTGTGAAGAGCTCACGTCCCATGCTACTTACTGCAGTGTGTGGGATTCTTCATGTCTTCATGTTCGTACATGGCTGAAGCGTGTCCCTACATCCTGGCTTCAGTGGAACACACATCCCATCACACTGCTGTCTTCTAAGCACACATGAAGTGAAAGCAGGACACACACATGCACACATTGATGTAGCTCCATCTAGTGTTCTGTGTGTGTTACAGGAAAGACAAAGGTGCAGCAGGGTGTGTAAGGGCATTTCGAGTCACTGTGCTGTGCTGGAGGGGATGTCTGGGTCATTTGTGACTGGGGCTGATCAGAGTGGGAGAGGGAGGGTAAACGAGGGCCACGTTGACGCGCTCTGAGCCATTCTTAGGACAAATGATCTCAGTCAAGCCCTCAGGACGGGGCTGGCTCAGCAACTCGCCTGCAACGAAAACATACACACACGTTACACATTATTTAATGATGAGAACACAAATATACTGTACATGTGCTGCATATACTGTACTACGACACCAAACGTTTGTGGACACCTGACTAGTACATGTGCCTTGTTCTACTTGTTGTTTGGTCATCAGGTCAGGCACGGATGATGGGTGAGGAAAACTTGTGTACCGTCAGTGTTCCAGTTCATCCCAAAGGTTTTCGGTTGGGTTAAAGGGTCAGAGCTCTTTTCTGGACAACACTTGAGTTCTTCCAGTCCACACTGGGAAAACCATATCTAAATGGACTCACTTTATGCAGAGGTGCATTGTTATGATGGAAAAGGTTCCCAGTGAAGGGAAATTGTAATGCTAGCGCATAGAGAGACATTTTAGGCTATTCTATCCTTCCTCTGTGACAAACAACCCCCACAAATGGGACTTATGGCCAGGTGTCCACATACATTTGGTCATTGTGTATACGTGGTGCTTTTATGACATCTACAAAAGGGGCAGGACTACCAGCACAACTTATTATTGATTTCTCACAGATTCTATTTCAAGGAGCTTAGACAAACAAAATAGATTTATGTTGATGGAAAATAGATATTCTAGTTACTCACTCTCACTCATCATCTATACTACTTTATCCTGTATTCAGAGTCGCGGGGACCTGGAGCCTATCCCAGGAGGCTTAGGGCAGAAGGCGGGGTACACCCTGGACAGGGTGACAATCCATCGCGGGGCACACAATCACACACTACGGGAACGGCAATTAGAATAACCTACATATCTTTGGACTGTGGGAGGAAACTCCATGCAAACTCCATGCACACAGAGACGGGAATCGAACCCGGACCCTGGAGGTGCAAGGTGACAGTGCTAACCACTACACCACCCATATTCTAGTCAACAGTTTCATTTTTTTCCCCCATTATACAGTCACTGAAATGAACACTCTGTACCTTATACCTTTTCTAAAGTCTAAAGAAAATAAACTAGAACTAGAACAAGTTTTATCACCTTTTATTGTGTTTACTTTAAATATTTGCTTCTGTTAAGACATTGTTTGTGGTCACTAGGGGGCAACAGTAACCAGTGTTGGTGCTGAGGGATGATAAAGCTCAGTGGATTACTGAAGAGAGCAAAGCACACACTCAGTGAAAGAGTATAATACAGGTCACTCCAAGTATCGTCATCGTCGTCAGTATAACCTCAGTCAGGGCCATGTGCCTCGCTTTACATCTAACATTTCATTTCAAAATACCTGACATTAGATGATCCTAGAGTATTCGGTGTTCTTCCTGTGCTCAGGTGGACTTTCAAAGTTCTCCAATTTTCTCTCTCCTTGTAAAGATTCATTTACATTTTACAAAATGAAGACAAGCTAGCCGTCTAACAGTAATGACCGATTTATATTTTCTTCCTCAAAATAGCAAACTGTAAAGACGATGTTATTTATTTAACAAAAAAAGTTTGTAAATTGTAAATAATTTGATATTCAACATTCAGATTGTGTGCTATTAAGATTTGTTCTGTGCTTAATACAATTGCTTCTACACATGCAGACATATCTGATTAAGAAGGAAACGTCTGGAAAGTTGTGTTAAGACATGTGTCATGAACATCCTTGCTGTATTGTCCTGTCATTACCGGCGCAATCGGAAACTGCTGCTGAAGTGTCAAGACAGGTTTGGTAATTCTTCATGAAAATAGCGAATGCTTTCCCATACAGTAGAGGGTATGACTCACTCTAAATAACTGAAACGCTTTAAAAAGCTGCGGTAGTGTCCCGGCTCTTGGTTACGTCAACTCGTACATTTTCCACATGATAATCAGTTCAGTGCAGCACTTAAGCCTTTAGTCTGATTGATTTTCAGCTCTCCTGCGAATAGAAGGGTGGGGCTGGCCTGGGTCAAGACATCTGAGCTAATGGAGCCACATACAAGGATGCACAAGATCGCACATATTTAAAATACACACACACGCCGATTAGCCATAACATTATGACCATCCATGTAATATCGAGTAGTTCCCTCCATTTGCCATGAAAATAGCGATGACTGTGTGTTCTAACACCTTTCCAAGGAAACCAGCATTAAGCTTTTCAGCAATTAGAGCTACTGTAGCTCTTGTATTGGATCGGATTACACGGGCAAGGCTTCGCTCCCAACGTGCATCAATGAGCCATTGCCTCCCACGACCCTGTCGGCAGTTCACAGGTTTTCCTTCCTTGGATCACTTTTGGTCGGTTCTCACCCCTGCAGACAGGGAACATCCCACATGAGCTGCAGTTGTGGAGTTGCTCCGACCCGGTCGTCTAGCCATCACAATTCGGTCCTTGTCAAAGTCACTCAAATCCTTACATTTGCCCATTCTTTCTGTTTTCAACACATCAACTTCAGGGACAAAAAGTTCACTTGCTGTTTAATATACCCACCCACTTCCAGGTGCCATTGGCACGACAAGGACAAATTGGTGCAAGGAATTAAAAACGGGGAACCAGCAAAATGGTCATGGGTAGCCAAGGCCTACTGATACACATGGGGACAAAGGCTGGTCCATGTACTCTGATCCAATACATGAGCTACTGTATCTCAAATTACTGAAAAGGTTAATGCTGGTCTCCATTGAAAGGTGTCAGAAATGAGGTGTCAAAAAACAGTGCATTGCTGATTTGGTGGCACAAGTTTAGACCTACTCAATATTAAGCGGATGGTCATAATGTTATGGCTGATAAGTGTATATATACATACACACACACACGCACTGTGCATCTCCAATTTTGAACAACATGAAAAAGTTTACAAAAATGTTCTTTCATAATTTCATTTTAATAGTGAGAATCTCATTCTATATTCATTACATGTACAAACTGGATGCTCTACATGGGCAGTGGTGGTCAAGGTTAGTGGATTACTTATCGGAAGGTCAGGGGTTCGAACCCCAGCACAGCCAGGCTTCCACTGTTGAGCCCTTGAGCAAGGCTCTTAACCCTATCTGCAGTGTGATAAACAAGAAACATCTGCTGAAATATATTCAGTCCTGTCATTCATGTGGATATTACTTTAACATGTACCACCTACCTGAACATTGTTGGTATCCCTTTCATGGAAATAATAATCCCTGATGATAATGGCCTCTTTCAACTAAATAATGTGCCCTGACATACTGTAAATGTGGTTTGGGAGAGATTTGAGAGAAAAAAGGTTTGAGAGGAAAAAAAAAGTTAAATTGGCCCTTAATTACTCCGGATCTCAGTCCAGTCGAGTATCTGCACGTCTGATCCACTGAAGCCCAACCTCACAACTTATATAATAGGATATAAAGTATCTTCTACTGACAGCTTGGTTCCAAATACCACACACCTTCAGAGATCTAAAGAAGCCCATCCATTGAAAGGTCAGTGCTGTTTGTTTGGCAAATAAGTACCTGTTCAATATTAAGGTATAATGTTTAGACTGGTACTGTATACTAAACTGCCTACAAGTTTCGATTTATTTTCTACATTCTAGAACATTACTGGAGATTTCAAATCTGGGAAATAACATGGACGGCATTAGGTAATTAAGTAATAACATCAACAGTCAGTTGTTATTTTAAGACATGTAGGTCAACTGTTCTGGAATATTTCTAGCAAGAACAGTTTTGTCAAGTGCATTTACAAAACCTATCAAGCACCATGACGAAACTGGCTCTCATAAAGATCATCCCAGGAAAGCAAGAGCTCAGATTAGAGCCGTTATGAAGGCTTTACAGAGCAGAAGTAGACACATCTCAATATCAACTGCTGTCAGCACACAAGAACCGGATTCCAAAGGCAGAAAGGAGTGTTTACTAAAACAAACAGTAGATGTTTAGCTCTTGTGTTACCAAAAGTAGCAGCTTGGCCAACCGCCATACCAAGCACATGCTAAACGCAAATATTTGTAAAGAAGAATAGAGGGATATCTGGTTACTAACAGTAACGTCGATCTGATGCTCATGTAAACTAAAACTAAAATGTTTGTTGTAGTCAATCAGGGTTGATGGTAACAGAAGTGCATCCTTCTGTTACCATGTTCAGTACGCTGCTCCTGCTGGAGCCATGATGCACGACTCAGTGGTTTACAATGCCACTAGCAGGTTTACATTTTGATTATACTGTATGTGTGGGAAAGGCAGTGGTCCAAAACGAATAAAGAAAATAAAGTACGTAAAAATAAATAAAATAAATAAATAAAAACTTATTGCTCAGTTGTAAGTTGCATACACTGCATTTAGGTACGTCTAGTATCTAGTCTAGTTGCTGCCCAAGTCTAGTCCTTATAGTTATCAAGTACAAGTTGAAAATCTATTTTCATGTGATTTAATTGGTGTAACTCGAGTGTCCATCTCTGATCTACCTCAGAACTGAATAATAATGGGTCATGGGCACTTTGTTTCACTGGTACCGAAGCTGTTTTTCTGATTGTTTGAGTCATGCGGTAGATCATTTCCCTGCATGAGTGACCTCAGCACTGCAGCACTCCATCCTGCCTCCCTCTGCTCTCGCCTCAGGACTCACAGCACAGGAATGTGCCATTCATCCTCCTTTCCTTAATACCGTTTCCAGGTACAACACACGTTCACATTCCTGTGCTGCGGTTCTCTCAGGCTTGTCTGTTCTCCTGCCAGGTTCTCCAATGCGCTCGTCTTTTCCTCTCTCTCTCTCTCTCTCTCTCTCTCTCAGGAGCTGTTTAAGAGCCTTAAAAGGAAACCTGCTGTCTCTCTCCAGTCTGCTGGAAAACATTTCTTTTCCTGTTCCACAGAATTTCCTCCGTTTAAAAAAAGAAAAAAGGAAAAAGAAAAAAAAAAAAAGGCCTGGCTGAGCGGTCACTGTCTGTGTACTGTAGAGCGAGAGACCGAGAGACCGAGAGAAAGAAAGAGAGAGAGAGGGAGAGGTATCCTGTGATCATTAAACAAATAAGATGCACTATAAAAAGAGAAATCTCTCACAGCTACAATGTCCATCTGTTAACTAGCAACCTCTTTAAAAAGTATAAGTACATTCACGGACATTCAATTTAGGCTTAGCCTGACTTAATGACTAACTCTCATTTATTATATATAAATCTATATAAATAAACGAACGGATTTGTCTGTGCGTTTGTCAGAATAAGTGAATTTTAACATGCTGGAGTCATTTTAAGACAAAACTTCATCTTTATCCGATCTACTCTTCGATTTCTCATCTGTGATTCACCCTCTGATTACTGAACAGCGAGTGTATTCGGGTGACGACGAAAGAAGTTCAACTTAGCGTAAACAAGTCACGAGTTACTCAGTCTTATAAAATTGTATTTCTTTGCATTAATAAGTTAGACAGAGGGTTCTGCCCTACAGAAAGCCAGACGGACATGTACATGGGCTTCAACCTGAAATACTGTAGTAATAATAATAATAATAATAATAATAATATCACTCATTACATCAAAGCTGATCAGCTTATTTTTAGCTTTAACCTTTTAACTCTTTCTACAAAGCCTTTACCCAACACTTATACAAACTGTTAATTAGATACAATTCAGAAGCGTCAGTGATGTTATGATGGCCTTTTTTCATATTCATCTTTTAGATTTATTTCCCTTCTATTGAAGCATGTAATGTTTAAAAACTGTTTTTTTTTATTATTCAAAAGCTTCAGTATATCATATCTCCATTACAAAACTATTTATAATCAATAAATATATTCAGCTGGAATGCATAGCCTACTCATACAATAATATGCAGAAGGGTGAGTCAAAAATTACTCCAGTTATCACTCCAGTTATATCAAAAGTACTGTTGGTCTTATCAGCACTTTCTGTTCAAGGCTACTGTCTCCCCAGTCTGAAAATGTAACGAGTGTGAACACGTTACATTTTCATTTCATTTCATTACGTACGTTCATTTGTAACTGCGGTGCTAGCGAAAACGGATGCCCCACTTCTTTTGATTTGCACCCAAGGAGGGCAGTGTGCAGTGATTCGTGGGAGATTGGACTGATACTTTAAGGAAGGTGAAATTTTCTTAAAGACAATCATTATTGGTGATGAGACATCGATTCATCACTATGAGTCTGAGAGGAAATGGCATGGCAAGTACAGTATGAGTATGGAATGCAAACGTCCTCATGTTGTAATCTTGCATGACAATGTATGTCTACACACTTCTGCCCCACACTGTCGACTCAACACTGCAAAAACATTCTACATCCTACCTATAGTCCTGTTCTTGCTCCATCAGACTTTCACCTGTTTGGTCCCCTGAAAGCAGTCCTATGAGAACAAAGATTCACTTCTGATGAAGAAGTGAAAACAGTGATTTGTAGCTCAGTGTAGGATGTATTTGTCTGATCTAAAAGTTAAAACAAATTCTACAGCCAGAGTGTGGCTATTTTTTAACGTACCCTTATATTTCTAAATTCTCACCTGTTGTTAAGTGCAACAACAGGAGAAATTCTCTGCACAATGCTTCTTCTTTTTTTTTGTTTTCCCCACGATGTTATTTTCCTACAGACTGCGTAGTTTAGCATATTGGCAGGATGACTGAACCTAATTTGTGATGTCACAAACAACTCCTACAGAACACTCTCCAAACAAAACAAAAAAAAAAGCATGTACCAACACATTTGACATAATGATCCAAGATTAAAACTTAAAAGTGTTAGTCTAGTACTTCACAGAACCTCTCTCATCCATAACCGACCGGTTATGCTGTGCTCATATTTAGACACATCTGGCTGTCTATTATAAGCAGAAACAGGAAGTTAATCATACTGAAAGTTAAATTCTTTAAATATATGCTGAGTGATGGAGATGGCTTGATGCCATTGTTGGGTCTGTTGCCTGGCCCCGCTTTCCCAAACTCGTATCAATATTAATGAGTGCTGGGAAAGAGAGAGAGAGCTGGTCAAAGCTTGAACTGTGGCCTTAATCTTAAACCAACTCTGTGAGTTTTTATCAATTCTTAGACACCTCTCAGGGAGTTAGGATTCACCCAACCATGGTCCAACCATGACACACACCAAACTCATCATTTAGGCCACAAAGCGTTCTGTGTAAGACTATGATGTAACCTGGCTTCCAGAGAAAACGGACTCGTACAGCTCCAACATTCCCTCATACAGCTGCTGTTATCTCCAGACAAAACACTATGCACAAGAATAATGTGATCCATCTGAAATCCTATACTGCTTATACTCCCTTAAATGACATTATAAAGAGACGCTGTACATGAACCACATAATATGACTCTTTAGCCCAGAATGGAACTGACATATCTCATGTTTTCTACGAGACTAATGTAGCTTATAGCTATGATGGGTGTTCAAGTCAAACTGGGAATTGTGAGCAAATTTCTCATGAAGGCATAAAACCGAATAACATTTACAGAGGACTTCAAAGCACAATACAGTGATGAGACAGTTAGCCACCGTAAAACATTTAAATGGTGCATATGTTTTAAAGAAGGCTGTACGTCTGAGATCCTAGCCGCGGCGGTCATGATTTCTGTATTAATTAAACTAATTATGCACTAGAAGAAATATGGACAAAGACTAAACACATTTTTTTTTTTGCATTTATTCGACATTTCTGTGTCAGGTAAAGGAAATCGTTTTTAGGCATTGAATGTAAACCTTTTGCAAATACTATGAATATGATCATTAGAAAAGGGTATCATTACTGTATTCCTTGTGACCCTAATCTCAAATGATTTATTTAGCATGTTCTTAATAGCCATGTAATTAAAATTCCATAATAAAAATTTCTCATCTGTATGAAAGATCCACAGCACACCTATCGGTCACACTGAAAACCCTGAATGTGTGTTAGACAGCTGGCAAACTTTACAAGATGCTGCAGTTTGAACAGTGAACATCATCTCCTTAAGCAAACCCGTCTCCACCTCGGCGTCTCTCTCCACGGCTAATGCGCACGTAATAAAAGCCAGTATAAACATTTTTGCTGGCGGAACATTAAAAGCTTCTGGAGCAGCTTTTTATTTCTTCTTCCTGCTTCTGTCGACAGGATGCTTGCATTAATAAGAGTCGAAAAATAAGACCTCGCTGGAAAGTATTGCGCACACTTAAAACTTAGCATCATCTTCGTTGTGAAAAATAACGACGTATAAACAGTACATGCTGAACATAAATCAGATAGCTCACTAGCAATCAGGAGCAGAGCCATGGAAAATACTGACGGCAAGATAAAATACAGCTCTCTCCCTGTCTCGCTTACAGTCAGCTATGTGCTAGTTCTGGACAGCCAAACTCGTATTGAAGAACTGCTGGAATGCGTCACCTCCTGTTTTAAGGGGTCAGAGGATGTGGACTGTGAATACTGTCCAAGACAAACATCCTCCTGAGCTAAAAATGAGCCATAGGATCAGAAGGTGTTCCTCGACTTAGCACACATCTGCGCTATAAACTTGATGTAACCTTGAGACGGTGGGTTAAACCCCATCCACGTCAGCGAAAAATTCGAACTGAGTTCTAATTCTATATTCAAAATCTTACTTTAAACACTTATTTTAAACAATATCATTAACAGCATATCATAGGGTTGCTTAAGGCATGCTATTAAAGGAAATGCATCAGTGGCAGGGTAGGGTGATGTGGCCTAAAAGGCAATGGCATTAATATTACCACCATTAAGTTGAAACTACATCCAGAGCAAATTTTTCTCAAGCATCAAAACATAAATTTTATAATCCAGTTAGAGTTACATTTTGTGTATCATTTCGTACACATGTCGTGTACCACCTATAAGACAAGGTAAATCTCGCTTGTGTTTCTCCCTCGTGTAATTAATATGAGAAGCATTCAAGTCAAACTGGGACCGGAAGATGAGATTGGGACTTGAGATTTCCTGTGAATGAAGTCGTAAAACTGATGGAAATTTAAAGAAGTACGGTAGGGTGATGAGTCTCTTAGCCGCAGTAAAGCAACTGGATGGTGCAAACCTTTTAAAATAGGCCTTATGTCCATGAATGTTGATACCGGGTGGCCAGGGTGGCCTGGAGCTCGCTACATTTGTTGCCGTGAACACTTGGAGTAGATACCTCAATGGTATCCAAGCACTAGTGAAATGCATTATTTTATTATTAAGTGCATTATTATAGCGGGAGATTATATAGACAAATAAAGGAATTTTTTTTAACTTTCATGATGGTATTCTGTTATTCTGAATAATCAGTCCCAGTTTGACTTGAACGCTCCTTGTAAGATAAAAAACAAAACAGCTTTTCACGTTACAGAGAAACTGCGTACTGTAGGCTCAGCTGTCTCCAGAATAACTGTAAATTCTTACCTTGCCTTATACAAATGCACTGACACAGAAGACTCCTTGCACAATTTTTCGATATTGTACAGCTGTATCCTTAAATTCTAAAAATGTACACCTTTGTATAATAAAAACGGGTCTACAGTGATGCACTTAAATAAAAAAGCTAATATTTTCTTTTGCTTTCCCAGTGATATATAAATGATGCGAATCACAAATATTTCATAAGAGAGTTTCACCGCTGAAAATGCATACTAAAATCAAATCTGTTCTCCAAAATATAAAGTTCAAAACTAGTTAAAGGAACACTTAGTCCTAGTTTGACATGAAGGGTGGGTTAAAGGAGTTTTAATTTCATTTTGAGCTGTTTTGTATATGATATAAAAATAGCTCCTGAGCGAGGTAACAGAAATGCAGTGCCCCATCATTGACTTTTTTTTGTCTCAGTAATGTTTGTCTCATGTCATGGCGGTCTCTGAATGTCTCATGGCTGTCTGCAAAATCACGTACTGTATGCAGAGGAATGCTAGTTAGCGCATACGCGTCAGGTGTACACTTTGGAATAAACTGCCTCCACCCGACTTGTCTAACATCAGTGCCTGATCTCATGCTGTTCTGGCTGAATGAACACAAATCCCTACAGCAACACTCCAAAACCCTCTGTATAGAGCCTTTGCAGCAAAATGAAAAGCAGGAATCATTTCCATACTTTTAGCAAACAAGCAAAAATACAGGTGTGAAGGTCAGGTGTCCACATACTTCTGGCAATACAGCGTATCTATTAACAGGAAAAGCTTTTTTCCAGATCACTGGGGCCATTAATTACACCCCTAACATCCAGGAATCCTTTACATCCTGGTATTAAGGTTGTAATGGTCCACTGAAGACGCTTTCTAATCTGAAAAACAAATCAGAAACTGTTTCTCTGGTTGCTGATGTAAGCTGTTACAGACTTGTATCCCAGATACAGAGAACATTCCTCAGCCATCCACAAAGCCTCCGCTATCAGCAGCAGCAGCAGGAGGACGTGTACAAACAGCACATATTTTTGCAGAGCCGTCTGGGTGGTAAAGCAAACAGTGACGCAGCAGTTAAACAAGCTCCATGACACTGAGCATGACACCTTTTATTCCTTACATGAGAGGATGCAGTGAGAGAAAGAGGTCAGTGACAGAGAGGAGGAATGAAGAATGAATAACGCGACTGTACTCAGAAGCTGAAAAACCTAACCTCTGACATGCAAAAGTACAACCGAACGGTCATCCAACTCAGGAAATCAGGCTTGCTCATCCATGTCACAACAATATGGTCGACACTCAGATTTAGAATAGTTTAGTCTGATATTTACCTGTTGAGTTGCTCATATAGTACAGTATTTGAAAAAGTTTAGATTAGTGACATTTATATTAAACTAAGCAACTATCATCATTGGGCCTGACGAGCAAGACACTTGACCAACCTTACATGTTGTTCGTCTGTTCTAATTGTGCAGAAACAATTTGTGTAGATCTTTAAATGTTTAGAATTTCACAGACTAGGCATACAATTTTGACCTTGTTCCAGCCAGACATGATTTTCCAATGCAGTTAAATTAAAACTTCAAATTCAAATTTCACAATGTTAAAATGTATTGCAGTGTTTAAATAGTTACAGCCATTTACAGCTATGTACAGTCCAATGCAAGTTAAAAAATAGATAAATAAATAAATCAGCTGAAGGAAGGAAGGACGTGATCCCACTGCTGTGCTGGAGATTAGTGATGGGAAGTTTGAATCATTTTAGTGACTCGGTTCTTTGAATCTCGTTCATCAAAATGAACAAATCTTTTTTTGAGTCATTTAGTTCATTTCGTTCCTTTGATCAGAAATAAAATAAAATGTTACATTTTTAATAAACAGACCCCACAACAATTTTGGCTATAGTTCCAGTATTGAAAATATTACAATGCAGCTAAGGACATATTACGATAAACAGAATGAGCAGCTCACCTCTCATATCTTCTGGTCCGAGTCATTCGTTCTATTGCACTACATAACTTGTATGAGAGTCAAGTGACAAAAGAATGAACGACTAGGACTAGAAGATTTGTTGAAAACCGTTCAATTCAGTTTCCTGTGTACTGCACTGCATTGCAGCTATGGGAGTCATTATAAAGAATAGAGAGAAAAAAAAAAAAAAGTTTTTCCCCCTCAAGGTGTGTTTGCACATGCACCCTGGAGACACATCTGAATATGTAAAAATAACTAAAAAGTAAATTTCGCATAATAGGTCCTCTTTAATACAGAGATGGGAAATTAAATGAATATACAACTGTGTATCACATTGTGTTTGTTCCTTGACAAAAAGGAAAGAAGTCTTCACCAAATAATTATATATTTATGGCCCAAGTATTCAAGTTCAGTGGATTCAGAAGTTTTGGTGGAATTGCATCTACATATTTATTTAAATTTCAGTATAAGCCTTGCTTGCTTGTTAACTTTTCTTGGCTGATTATTTTGGATTAAAGAGGTGAAACGAACACGATGCAAGATACTAAAATTAATTCCAATATCAAGAATTATCCTCAGGAACAACTGAGTGAGTTATGCGTATCGAGTCTTTGACTGAAAGTTTAGACAGGTTCTGGCATTTCAGGAGGAATATTTATGCCAGAATGGCTTTCTGTGCCAGACGCACCTGCAGCTTTAAGATGTCTCCCGTCTTGCTGAACTGCAGCTAAGAGACCCCTAAGGGAACACGCTGCCACATCTGCGGCTCAGGACACCATTCAAGTGTAGCTCTGATCAGAGGCTGCCAGACGGTTAAGTTGCTTCCTGATTATTAACCTCTTGGGATGACCGAGCATTCCTCCTCCAGCTCTTTAATCCTCAGCAAAGAGGGAGAGCCAAGTCAGAGCTCAGTGCAGGAGGGAGGAACATGCTGTGAATGAGCAGCTCTGTGTTTCTGGGTCTGAGGCACAGCTGTTAACATCTGCCGCATTAATGAGCACAGTGAACAAAGCTTGCTAGCCATCTGTGCAATTAGGGACGTCAACTTGCATCAGTCCAGGAGAAGTATGTCCCTGATTTCCCCTTGTGATCATACAGCAGGGTCTTCACGAAGTCTGTCACGGCAATGCCAAACCCAGCAGTCATTAAACGCCCTGCTGGGAGCTGTACTTAAAGCCCTATAAGCACCGTAATTAGTGATCTAATTGTAGAAAAAATCTACAGACATGGGAGATTTGAACAATTACTAGACCACCGATCATAAGTTTGTACACTCCTGCCTATAGATTGTCATGAAATACTGTTTCAAAACTTCAATACCGATGAAAGTTTGAATACTAGTTGAAAATAAAACTTAAAAGAAAATAAAAAGGAATAACATGTGGAATTAGGTAGGTCCAAGAACAAATTGTCAAAATAATTTTACTATTCTCAGCTTTGCACACACTCTTCATGAGTGAGCTTCACCCTGGAGGCTGGTCTTAAACTTCCCAAATAGGTCAAGCATTTCTGCTATGTTCTAAATAAGACCTGCTTCTCCTAAGGAAACAATCAGGCTTACTACAAAAGGTAGCATGATCTGTGCAGGGGGAAAATTGGAAGCGTAATTTAATAAGATTTTGTCTTTTTTGCATTAGAGCTGTGAATCATGGGTAAACTGTTAATACGATTTGAACCTTGGATATTGTGTTCAATTCAATTAGGTTAAATTTAAAAGCCCTAGTTTATACTGTTGAATTGGTCTAATTCGGTCTATAATCAAATTAGTATTAAAAACTATCAAAAAGCCTTTAATAAACATTTTAAATGCTGTTTGTGCTGTTGATTGTTTAAACGTCTCATACAAAGCAATACAGTGGAAACTCGGATTACGAGTAACGCGGTTTACGAGTGTTCCGCAAGATGAGCAAAGATTTTTTATAAATTTTGACTTGAAAAACGAACATTGTCTTGGTTTACGAGCACCGAGTATCATGTATCACGCATGCGCTTCTTGTTTTGACACCGAGCGTCACGTCAT
>JAQMYG010000011.1:13670498-13686435 GCA_030014215.1 Clariallabes teugelsi
GAGAGAGCTCGGCCAATCAGCTCTCTCTAGGCCTCCGGCTGTGAGAGGTTACAGCATCACCCGGGGTTCGAACTCGCAATCCCCGGATGATAGGGCGAGCACTTTACCACTGCGCCACTCGGAGGCCCAAATGTAATTGTTAAATAATTATAAACAATTGATGATTTAATGTTAAACTAAATCAGTATTTTGTCATTCTTATCACTCTGTAGCTCCAGTGATGATGCCCTGAGGCTTTTCCTTGTATGCTGGTGCGTGCGAAAATGGTGTCCTACTTTGGCAAAAAAGTCAGAATATGACGCCTGAACAAACCCTGCGCACTTCACAGTAAGGTGATGTTTACTGCAGCTATGGTAATGTTGCTTGAAGCAAGTCGCTCAGTATCACTTTCTTTTTCCAGTTCGAGGGTTTGCCAGAAATGTCATCATGAGATCTACTATCATGGAAACACCCAATACGTTTCCTGTTCCACTCTCCAGCACCGTGACCTAATTTTAGGATACAATGTGGCATTTCCCAGTTTAACAAGCGTTAATCGGGAAACTTGCACGTCAAAATATTAAACTTAGGCTGGCCATAAGCGTCATTACACCTTCAAGTAAACAACCTGAATATTGTAGGAACAATCATTAACAGGAAGAGCTCATTTTGAACTCCATGAAGGTGAGCTTTTCACAACATGATGTAAACACTGGATAAAACACATTGATATTATATTAATTGGACACATCAGGCTGGACAAATAACACTTTAGTTAAAAAGAGTGTTGCTAAAGACGGAAACCGCGTTCTTGCCTCGATGACTTCTGACCCTAGAATTCTGAAATCTGCCTAATTTGTATCTTTGACTTAGAAATGCTCCCTTAAACACACAAACCCAAAAAAAACAGCCTCAAGAGCTGCGGCCCAAAAATAACCTAGTGCTTCCTCTGTACAGGATCAGGTCCTGTTATGGCTTTTGTGTTTGGTTTTGCTTTGAGGTGGCAATCAATGTGTTTGCACTGAGGATACTGTGTTTGCACTGGATAACGATCAAGGAAATTAAGGGGGAACAAGCTGCACTGGACTGTGGAGCCTTTTTTTTGCATATTCCCTTTGCAGAAGTGCAGAGCAAGGTATTTTTACAAGTACTGTAGCAAAATCATCATTCTGGAGGCATTTTAGATTGAGACACAAACAGAACACAAAACTGGAACACGTATGCATATTGTAAATTTATGTTTTATCCAGTGTTTATTATAAACTATTCAATAGGGATGTACAGATTTGATAATTACTCTGTTTCAGAGGGTTAATCTGGTCAGGGTGGTTGGTGAGGTGGGAATACACCCTGAATGGGACACCAGCCCATTACAAGGCAATTTTCACCAAACCATGTACAAGAACCTTTTTGGATGTCGGAGGAACCCACATAAGCACAGACAAAAAAAAAATTCTGCACAGGCACTAACCAAAGCACCAGAAAGTTTGAGGCTGTGACACCAACACAACCCACTGCACCAACGTGCTCTGTGCTCCCGACCACTGATCTGGAGTCAGTGAACATTATATTGGGATTGGATTAGATTTCCATGTTGACCAGAACCATCAGTTACTGTATATCCAAGAAACAAGCTGCCTAAAATCATCTCTATAACACATCATCTCTCATCAGTACCACTATATCAGCATTATATCACTTTCATAGTGACACCCACATGAGGAGCAATTTTATTGCTAATACAAGAATTATAACTTGCAGCGAAATCCACCTGAATTTCTAAATCAATCAGTCGAGCAAGATATAAATCTTAAGATATGGCATGACGGCATGATACTTAGTCTTGCGACATATTGCTGCAGGGGCTGCCTCATACTTACTCGTAAAAAGCAGTTACGCCCAAGAGACGTTTCTGAAAACGACTAAATTTTCTTATAAATTTTATTCATCCACTTGGTTCTGAGGAATGAATGTACTCTACTGTTGTGGTTGCGGAAATGAATGATTACAAAGACAGAAGTTATAATGTGAATGAATTATGCACAAAAACTACACACACACACAACTGTGAGAGTTATGTAGGTATGAAGTGTCAATTTTTTCCTCATGAACAGGGATTGATAAGGACTCGGAGAACTGAACTATACGGTTAGACAGAAGAGTTTAGAGGAGTTATTTAGGTTTGTTGCTCGTCTGCATCGTGAAGAACAGGAAATGTCTGGTGAAGTGTTGCTTATTTGTAATTACGTAATAAATCCTGCACTGACTTGCCAGCAGGTCCGGTTCACACCCGTACTAATCCCCTTAACTCTACTAACTGGATTACAAGACGGCATGTCTGTCAGAAAAGAAAAAAAAAAGTGCTGTCCATAGGCATCCTATCGCACAGAGACAGAATGGCAGCAAGTTTGTAATAATGCAGCACAACTCATTAGAAAATACTGCTCGCTTTGTGTTAGGAGTCCCTCAAAGCTGTGTATCTGGACCTGAATTATTGTTCTGTTAAAGACAGATTACAGAAATATGTCCATATAGAGTCTAGATATGATGTGTGCAGAAGACTGTAAAACTTTCTGGCATTTTCTACTACATAGTTAAGTCTTAGCATTTTGAAAGCTGATTACAGCCCAATGTAAAAAGGGAGGAAAAAAGGATTTCATTACAAACATTTTGTAAGGCGGTATATGATTACAACCTAGGTAAGACTGAACATTAAGAGAACAACTTTACTTAACTATATTTAGGCTTCTTGCAGATGGACTTGTCAAAATATGATTTCAAAAACATGTGGTTAAAAGATTCTGAGTGCTGCATTTAGGACATCCAGCTAAATTTGGATGACCTCTGCACTTGCACTTTGAACAGCAAAGTTACAGCAGAGTACAGAGCATTTCCTTATGTTCTTCACTTTTGTATTTTAAAGAAGACCATAACATATATTACGTAAAGAATAAAACACTTGTGGCGTGATTTAACAGAAAGAGAGTCACCAACAATGTGTCGTGTTTAGGAATTTCACCAAAGATTGGAATTTGTTACTGCTTAAAGAGTGATATATCATATTTAGTATCTACTTATAGTTACATGTAATGTCTTGGGCGTCCTTGGAACTTTTTCCACTTATAATATAACGTAATGTCCTCTAAGTCCACATGGATAACCTGTTACTACAGAAACAACATATTACATAGAGCACGTTAATATAAACCAATGATTTTAACAATCAGAAACGCACCACATCACAAACGACCAATCGACTCAAAGTCAAACTGGTTTGAAGTGGTTTGAAACTTGCAGGACGGTGACCTGGTGTGCGAGTTCAGGTCTGCTTTTAAATGTCATCTGGGATCTGTGACCTGTCTCGCATTTCTCACACATCTCCAGCCAAGAAACAGGAGGTAACAAGTCGGGTGTCCAAGTTGG
The DNA here is from genome assembly GCA_030014215.1 of Clariallabes teugelsi. Taxonomy (NCBI): domain Eukaryota; kingdom Metazoa; phylum Chordata; class Actinopteri; order Siluriformes; family Clariidae; genus Clariallabes; species Clariallabes teugelsi. The sequence goes on from JAQMYG010000011.1 coordinate 13,673,901, forward strand.
CTCCGACACAAAGAAGTCTTTCCTCGCCCCCATCCCATCTTCCCCATCCAACATGCCTACACAGGTAGAGCCAAAATCCTGTGTATTCTCTAGAACATTGAAAGGACTGCTGCTATGATGATGGATATGTGAATACAAAAACTCAGCAGCTTATCATCAGCTTCTGAAAGCCCACTGGAGTCATCAAGAAGGCTCAAGTCTAAGTTTAAAAGAGAGACGGGTTGAATTTAAGAAATATGAAGTATAAAAAAAAACTGCCTCTCAAAATCTTCTTTTATTAACAGAGACACGAGAGACATAAAATACACATTCAAACAGAATTCTGCATTCTGATTGGTCAGATGCCATTCCCAAACCCAGATAAAACAGAAGGGTTATATCAGGAATGGCAAACCATGCTGTGGCGACCCCTAACAAACAGTCGGAAAAAAGAAGAAGCTCTTATACAACGCGTGCCGGATTTATAAACTGTCCAACTGTTTATGTAAGTTTCCTGTAATAGGAAATTTATTTGCGGACATTTATGGAAGGAGTCTCCAGTGTCAGCATTTTGTAGTCTGGTCATTTTCCTCCTGCCTCTCTCACAACAAAATGTTTCTGCCAGAAGTACTTTCGCTTTTTCACTATTTTGTACGGAAAATCTCAAAGATTTTTTAAAACTACCACGTCTGGCATCAACAACCGTGTCACAGTCTGAGATTTTTATCCCCTTTGATATGAATGTTTGATCTGAACATTAAATAAAGCTCTGCAGCTACTACTTGATTTGCTACACGTGAAGGTGTTCCTATTAAAATGACCAGTGCCTGGCCGCTGGGCTTCATTGGTTAGTTGAACAAAAAATAAATAAATAAATTTGTGTCACATGACCAAAAAATGGTCATGTGACACTGAACCGAAGTCCAACTGCAACTGTTGTGCAGTCAAACATTTACAAAGTCATTTACTCAAGCAAAAAAACGTCATTGACACTTTCTGTACATCACTCAAGTCTGACACTTCACCCCAGCAAAGATCTCTGCCAAGACCTGAATATATATTTAACACTAGATTGATTTTTATTCACGCTTCTGGATCGTGTAATGATCAAACTAAAGATCTGCCTTTCCTCTGTGTTTAGTCTGCAAGAACCGAGGACCTCTGAGACAGAATCAACATGCATGTTTGCCAAAAACATCATTCTCTAATATGGACTGATGGAAAAAAAATTCTGGTGCAGCTAAATTCTGTTGTTGTTTGAAGCCAAAGAAAGTGTGTGCATTTGGCAAGAAAAGAAGCAAAGCTCCAATCTGATCAATTTAATAAGATATACTGTGCGCTCTGACTGAACACTTACACACAATTCAGATTGTAAGTAACTTTGCTTTATGCAATCGCTGACTTCTCGATAGGCAACTGTTTAATTTTTGATGAATTTGATGAACACAACATTCAGACTGTGACTGCTTGCTGTGAGTTACTGTATAGCTGCATGATGGGAAACAAAAAAAATGACTAGACATAAAAAGACATCCTGACTAAATAAAGCTCTCATTAAAACTTAAAATACCGTAGGATTTTTTTGAGAGTCAGCATGTGGACAGGATAACAGGAAGTCTGGGGGAATTAGTGGAGAAAAAGACTCAGCATGTAACAGTGCTATAAAACTAAAACTGCTAAAGTGTTTTTCACTAGACATGATGGATGATGTGTTAAAGATGAAGCTGAGAAACTCCAGAGTGACACACCAGGAAAGAGTGGACCTACTCTTCAGCAAGTTTGAACCCTGATGATGCCGGAAGTCCGACAGAGCGTAATTGGTCATGTGACGGATGGCATTACTGTCTCTTCCTCTGACGAAGGAAATGTTTTGGTCAGAGTGCCTAGCTGCTTTGCAACATAGCATGAGGATTAGCACAAGTGACTTCTCGTGTCAGGATGGAAGCACATGCTAGAATTTACTAGGTATGGAAATCACCAGTCACCTCCTGATACGATATCATGATACCCAAGGTGCCGGTTCAATTAAAATTATCACAATATTTTTTATATCCACATTCTATATAGCATTTTTCCCCAATTGTTGCAATTTTAAGCATTTAAAAAGTTTAATGATAAATTAAATGTAGCCAGTTCCTCATAATATTACTTTTCTCACCTAAAAGACAATACAAACTAACTTCAAATAGAGTAGTTTAACATTTAACTGAGCAGTTTTTATCTCTGTGTTCCGCCATTATTATTATTTCTAAACAATCTTAGCTAATAATTCACTCCAACCACATGGGATAAAAATAAGCAAATAGTACAGAGTGTACCACCTGTAGGATTCAAAAGAAATGGTGACGTTTTACCACCTCAAATGTCTCAAAACTCGACTTGACAGTGAGTGCGAGGGTTGAGTGGCTGCGAGCACGCGTGCGAGTGCGGCTTCTAACATGCAACACAAATTTGCACACAAGAGTTTGGAGGAAAAGGCAGATCTGAGGTTTTTAACACGCGTAATTTTTTATATGTAATGCCATAAAAACTCTACGCAACACCACCATGGAGTGGTGCCATTTTACAAGATATCTATTAAGTGTGTTTTAATATTGGGACGAATCTTAATATTGGCAGCAACACAAGGTAAAAGAGCACTCGAAAGTGCTTTATTTTTGCAGTAATTTACAGTAATGCAGAGCTGCCAGGTATGCAAATGGGAAGGTAATTCACACAATAAAATAGAGATCACACACACAGTGTGGTCCAAACGTTTAAAAAACTATAGAAAATGTTTCTAATTTCCACTCTTTTATCATTTCATACATATATACTTGTTTATAATACAACACGTTTCATTACAAATTATATTACTGACAAGTGTGATAAATACTTTGGAATATTTATGTTTCGAGTGCACTCGAGCTGGCACAGACACCACAAGTTTGTTTAAGACCTTATGATTCATTGTCATCTGAACACACGCTTCGACAGAGATTAGCCATGAGGAACATCTGACCTTTTGTACAAAACAGATAATGGTGAATAGCACACGCACTTACAGGAACATTTAAACTCCAGAATACGCAATATGAATTATTCAGGATATTGAAAATTTTTTCTCCTTCCTTTTAAATGTTTCAAAATGCTGAAATGCTCTGTGAAGATACATAATCGGTATTTCTGTCTGTCTGACCATCATAACATCATGGTAGTGGATGATGAAAAGAACAGGAAAGAACAGCTACACACACACACACACACACACACAAAAAACTTTCATCAGTCACAACACCAAAGCGATGCACACTTTTACCCTTTTCTCAATCAACTCATGACTGGCCATGTAGTTGTTGTGTACATTTTCTGTTTGGGGTTTCAGATCAGATCAGAACAGAGTCACCGGTGTATTATGCCATATTGATCTCTCTATTCACTTAACACTGATCTTTGGCCTGAAGCCTTTTAAGGCATCAATGTTTTTTTGTTTTTTTTCCCGCAGGTTTGAGTGACATGTTGAATAGAGCACTCTGCGGATAACAGTTCAGCGTAAAACGATGGGAACAGCTATAACCACAGACATGAACTAATCCACTGCAGTGGCTTGGACTAAGCAAGTAATGGTTAGGAGTGAGAGAAATATGACATGATGCGTGTGAGACGAGGTCTGCATTTCACCTCACAGTTCCTCTGGAAGAGAGACATGAAAAACATGGCTGCCATGTGACATGCAACCGTTGTTCAGGTACAGATGTGTTTTGCTGATCATTACAGTTTCACATGCTCAGTTGACAGAAATCCTACATCCAAGATTTCATTTTCCTTCATCTAATATAAGGTTACCATGGCAATTTTCTGGCTTGACAGAACAGCGCTGGTTGATTTCTGTTTCTAGGTGGGGCTGGAAAACCATCCCTGTTCTGACACTAGCACCCATACAGTATCATGTGCTTTTGTTTAGCCTCCATCACCTCAGTGCTTCGCTGACAATAAACCTCTTATTAGCTCACATGGTAACAGTGCTGTTATGACCCTCTCTCTGTATGTGTATGTATAGACAATGTTTGAGACGGAGTGTTATATTTCCAATGTTGACTCAAAGGTAAGGCCTTTGTTCTTTAATCAGAGCTTAAGTCATTTCCTCTGCTCCTTTACCTCTTATCCAGCAGCTAACTCTTAATAATTAACAAATATTTAGCAGTTTAGGAGATAAGCCTTTCTTTGGCCACATACAGGCGTCATATTAATAGAAATGAGAGTTCACTCACCTGGAAAGGAATGCGGATTGGCTGACCCTCGCTTCAGGCACTTGGGACACAGGATATGTACAGAATAATGAAGACCAGGCCATTCCTGCAGAAGAACGTTCAGCTCCTCTACCAGTGGGGTAACTGCTTGCCAAGCTGTCCAGATATTTGGCAAAGATGCATGACTAGAAATGGCAAGAATCTCCGGGTGCAGTCTGTTTCGAGAAGGCCGGTAGTTCACCATCACAGGCACTTTTCCCCGGTAGGCGTAGATGTAATCCTTTCCATCGGTGCGTTGAACAACGTGGTTGTTGATTTGCACACTGAACCGTGCGAAAAGTCCAGGTGGGATGAGAAATGGAAAGGTGTATTCGATCTGCAACTGTTCCACTGAGAAGAACTGACCAGGAACTGATGAGCCACCATTCTGGCAGGGTTCCGCATTGGGCTCCTCACTACTGACAAGACTGGGGAACTTGTATACCACAGGCGCCCCGTTTAGCGGTTTGCTCCGAGGTTTGTTGACACAGTAACAAACGCCCATCTTTTCAAGCAGCTCCATAATAAGGTGCAAATCCTGCTGCGTCTGAACGAGAGGCTTGAGGAGCTGGCGGATGATGTTGGACGGCAGTAGACCATGCAGAAGAAAACTCTCCACGTGGTGTTGGATTTGGGAGGGAGTGACGTTCTCTTCAGTGTCGCTTTCAGAATTAAATTTTTCTAGCATGGCTGTAAGGTCCTTCTGAAAAAACACGTTCAAGACAGCGATGAATCGTGGAAGGTTATGGAAGACAAATTCTTTTAGGGTTATGCTGTCCTCAAAGTACAGCAGTTTTCCACTCTCGTGTAGGTACGACAGCGCACTTTGTAGGCGGTCTTCCGTCAGACCCGCTTGCAGGCCGAGGCGAGCAGAGTCCCACCACGACAGCCACAGGTCCTGCGGCTTAAAATGGAGTTCCTCTAGCATCTGCCACGATTTCGGCAGTACTCTGTGAAGGTTAGGAAAGATATCACGGTGATCGGCGACAGACATGAGTTTCTCCTTTAATCGCTCTATATTGCGCACCTCCACACAACTGACACAAAACACCGGGGACAGGATCTGCAGCCGATTGTTCAGCATGTACTGCAGCTGGGCCTTTTTACGTCGCAGATTCTTGTCCGAGACCCCGTAAAACAGTACATGTGGACTTGATGCCCTGACGTCATAGTCCTGTTCCAGGGCTTCGTCCACCTGCTTAGCGAGTGTCTGCAAACTCTCTGTGTCTCTCTTCATCTGCAGAGAGATCTGTCTGTGGATGTCCAAGCACTTTTCCTCCAATTCTGCCTTAGCGCACAGGTCGATGTGCGTTCCCACAACACACACCACTGCATGGGGCACTTTGGCACCAAGCAGGTGAAGGAAATACCCTACACTGGAGTAGAAAGTCTTACATGTGTACGACTTTAAATTCACTACCACTATGTATAAAGCGCCTGGCGAGAGAAAAAATGGTTTTATGAGTTTGTAATTCTGCTTCCCTGATAAATCATATACGATGAATGTAAGACTGCGGCGAGCATCTGCTACCCAGTTCGTCACGTCGATCCCTCTACTACCAGTTATTGTCTTAGTGTCTAAAGGTTTGCTTACAATGCACTGCCTGAGCTTAGTTTTCCCTGCATTCGTCTGCCCCATCAAAACAAGTTTGAGCCTTGGTTTTACAGCAGTCTGGGCGTGAGCGAGCTCCTTCTGATAGGCAGCTATGTATGGGATGCCCTTCATGCACACCTCATACGGAGGTTGTATGAGAGGATTGTCCTTAACTTTCCAAATGTTAACTTTGGCAAGCTTTCCGAAATTGTCTGGCAGGATGGCAATTTGGTTACCCTGTAAAACCAGCTCCTCCAGTTTCTCCAGCTCCACTATGGAGTCTGGGAGAAACGTTATTCTATTATTGTCCAACCACAAATTGGCGAGGTTAGAAAGCTGTCCCACTTTGTCTGGGAGGAAAGACAACATATTTCTGCTTAAATACAGCTCCTCCAAACTTGCGATTGCGAGAATAACCTGAGGAAAATCTTCAAAGGAGTTGGAGGACAGATTGAGCATTTTTAGCTTTTGCATTTTTCCAAATGACCGTGGCAGCGCTGCAAGCAAATTGTTATCTAGCATCAAACTCTCCAGGTTCTGCAGATCACAGAAGGTCTCGGGTAAAGATGAAATATGGGTGCCACTCAGCCACAAGATTTTGAGAGACTGCAGCATCATGACATTGCCTGGCAGACCCTCTAGCTTATTCCCTGAACAATCAAGTTCCTCTAAATCGCTGAGGGCAAGAAGCTCCGGTGGGAAATTCTGGAGCTTGTTATGGTCCACGTCGAGCGTCCTGAGCTTCTTGAGCTGCGTGAAGGACCTGGGGAAATCATGGAGCTCGTTGAAGCTCACGTCGACCTCCTCCAGGGCCTGCAACACGCCGATACGGGACGGCAGGTACTGAATCTTGTTGTGGCTCACGCAGAGCTTTTTCAGCTCCTTCAAATGCTCAATGTCCTCGGAGAAATGGTTCAGGCAGTTGTGACTAAGATCCAACTCAACCAAGTGAATGAGCTGAAATATGGGAGAGGGCACGGAGATGAACTTGTTCCTGCGAAGGATGAGGATGCGCAGCTTGGTCAGAGTGCAGCCCAGACCCTCGGGAAGCTCTTGGAGAGAATTATTGCCTAGGTTGAGGACTTCGATCTCCTTGATGTCGTCAGGTAAGGTGATTTTCTGGCTGTTGTTGGTGCTAAGAGTGAGCTGGCGCAGGTTGCTCCTCAGCTTCCTGGAGCGTAACGCTGCGTCTCGCCATATCCTGGCCGTCCTCAGATTACTCTCAGTCTCAGCCATTGCGTCGCCTTCAAAACGCCTTACAGATTTACCCCGGCAGCATGGCGGCCCTTTTGTTCGCCCTTCTCTGTCCAGCATTCCACATGTTCACAAGAAGCACAGCTGTGAGCTTTGCTCCACCTGGACACAAAAACCGTTGAGTCGCGCCCGAGCGCCTCGGCGGTGTTTCCCACATCCTCTTTATCTGCGCCATGGACCGCAAGGAGAAGAACTACATTAATCCTGATGCTCAGATCTGGGTCAAACCCGAGCAGCGTTTCAGTCCGGACGAGCTGCTTCCCCGGACCCGCGGCATCAACACGGATCCAAACACACAGCGAGCCGATTAAAAATAAAAGCAGCACGGCGTGTTTGCTCCACTCCCTCCTCACGTCTCCGCCCGCAGTCCGCAGCGCCTGGAAAACAGGGCGCCAGATTGTGTGTAAATACTCCATAACTCGCGGTTCTGACCAGTAGCCTAATGTCGATTGAAAGATTGTATGTATTAGTTGTAGGGGTTTTCTAACAATCTGCATATTTCCACTGGAGGAAAACAACCGATTTTCCCCTTAAAAGCCATTCATAAATGTTTTTTTTTTATATAGTAGTCTTATTCTGTTTAACACATTTTATTATTCTGTTTCACTACGCGCTTTTGTTTCTTTATTTTCTGTAAAACATTTTGCGATGTATTATAATGAATAATATGCTATAAATATTAAATGCAATAATAATATATAAATTATTATATTTAATAATAATAAGCTTCTCTGTAATTGCGAATATATTCTATACATGTAGTACACCAAGATGATTTCAAATTGCTAAGCTGGATTTATACGAGGTTTAGGTATACCAATCTGGCAACCGTGATGGCAACTGAGCGTCACGAGCCCAACTTCCCGGAGTAACGTGACGTCATCTTTATTGTACTTGAAATTTGTATTTTATTGTACGTGTTATAAAACTTTAACGTTAGAATAAATTATTTATATTATTATAATTATTTAGAATAAGATTTTTTATTTTTATTATTATTGTTATTGATGGGCAGTGGTGGCTCAGGGGGCTAAGGCACTGAGTTACTGAGTTACTGATCTGAAGATCAATGGTTTAAGCCCCAGCTCCACCAGGTTCCCACTGTTTGGCCCTTGAGCAAGGTCCTTAACCCTGTCTGCTCCAGGGACGCTGTACCATGGCTGACCCTGCGCTCTGACCCCAGTTTCGCTGGGATATGCAAAGAAAGAATTTCATTGTGCAGTAGTGTATATGTTACAAATAAAGGCTTAACTTTATTATGTATATATTATGTATACACTTAATCCAATATTCAGCATCTTTAAAAAGCAGAATCTAAGTAGTTAATATCATTGAATGGCATACAGGTTACTGTCTCAAAAAGGGTATAAGGTACAGTCACATGTCATATAATATTATATTATAATTTTAAGAAAATAACAAGATCCCTTTTGGGACTAAAATTGGCCCTACCGTCCACCTACAGCACTTTTCCCTGACAGACTGTAGGCTGGTTTTGGGTTTGTTCCAAGTTCTAAACAAAAATAATCATGAAACAAAGCAGGTTTGCAGGAATCAGGATGTAGATTTAGATCGGTCATGAGTAAGTGGAGAGGAAAATAAACCCTGAACTGGCATAAGCAAGAAACCTTTAGAGGAACCAGACAGTAAATGGAACACATCCTCTTCTGTTGAAAAGTAAAGACCGCATCAGTGTGAGCAGACCTGGGAGGAGAACAGGACCTTCCACAGCAGCAGCAGTGCACCATGACACACTAAATGTGAGCATGTGATAGACCAGAAAATAAATGAACAATAACATGGTCTATAAAGTTCCAACATGATTTATAAAATCCTCTCTGCATCTGAGCATGAAATGCCACAAAGGTTTATGGGAGTGCAGGCAACATAAAAAATTAATAAGCGCATCAGCACCATCTGCTGGACAAGAGTGGACTTGAGTAAAACTTTCAGATTAAATAAACACTGTAGGCAGGGCAGTTTACATAAACATGGGAATACTTGCACATCAATGTAAATTTACCAATTGTGTCATGATGATACACACTTTTTTCCCCCCAGCATCTTAAACAAATCTCTTTCCAGTTGGAATATGCCTGGAGCCTAAACAACCAGACAAAAGTAGTTTAATTAGCCAGCTAATACTACTACTAAATGTTGAACTGCAAAAGTCTGCATTTTTAAAAAAATAGTTTTACAACAGAGCTACAAACCTAATGCAGGGAACTATAGCTGACAGTTTAACACTGTACAAACTGTACCTCTAAATCATCACACACTTGCTTTGAAACATCCCTGGCTTAGCAAAACCCCTTCGTACATGTACGATTAATCAAATCCATACTGCAATTCAGTTTAAAATTGTGAGCTTTACTTTTATGCAAATAAGTTTAAATACACAGTTCCACTTTAACTTTAAGCCTCACCCACAGCTGAATATGATGCATCTCTTAAGCATGTGCTAAGGAAGAACAATGGATGGAACTTAGACCACTTTTGTCTCTGTGACTTTGTCTTTGGCCCATGTTTATAGGTATGAGTGTCACAGTGAGTCAGAAACCACATCAGAAGGTCTTTGAGATGTTGAACATCTTTACAAATCATCACCATGACATGGAGTCATCTCCATGCAGATTACACACTGTTAAACTGGGCGCTATAGAATTTATTCCATGACTTGTTGGCTGTATTAGACTTAAAGTCAAAAAAGTCTGGGATATATTTGGGAAAGAAGAGGAAATTGAATTCATGTATTTATTTTGTCAAATTGTTAATAAAAAGAAATAAATAGTAATAATAATAATCAGAAATGGCACTTTATTGTTATGTAAAAATCATGAACTTTTTATAATCACTGAGTATTCTTTATGCTTACTCCTGAAGCATAAAGAATGACTTCGAAGAAGTAAATTACAAAACAAAGACTTTTTTGTGAAACATGTTTGTGTGAAATTACACATAGTATAGATTTGTTCTGGCTGTTATTACTATTAATGTTACTAACTGGCAGTAAAGAAATCACACAAGTACATTAGATTAATTTTTTTTTAAAAAGGTCCACTCTGACACTCATTTTATCTCCTGCTCACTGAAGTGGAAAGAAAGCAAAAACGCTATAGAGTTAGTCTCTGCTTTTGGGGTGTTGTGGAGGTGGAGCTCCTTCTAACACTACAGTATTGGATACGTTCTGCAGGTGCCCTTCATGCAGACGCTCGTTCACACGCAGCCGACAGCCATCCTTCAGCATGTGGATGGCCACGCGAGCGATGTTGCGCGAGTCGTCGAGACCGCAGTGCAGCCGGCCCTCATACTGCATGCCAAGATTCTCCAGCATGCAGTTCAGCCTCGTCTGGGACCGAGTCACCTAAGGCACACACAATGTGAGGTGCTCACTATGGAAATATTAACAGACAAAAAAGAAAAAAAGTGTGCAAGTACTGTAATTTATTAACATTATTTAGTTTAATATTAATTTGTAATACCTTGTAATAGTTTCCATAAGACTTTCTGATATTAATCCAGTTTCTGGCAAACTGAGGATATCGAAGTCGACTCAGTCGGCATTGTGTGTGAAGGAATTTACTCATATCCCAAGACCTATGGAAAAAAACAGCCACAACCAGCTTACAAGCATTATAATAACTTTTATCCAGAAGGGAGATAACGGTCAGTCTGTAACATCAGTGATGGTTATATACATCTCAGGACCTGCATTATACACACCATCTTAACTACAGTAACAAACATAATCTTTTTTCACATCTCTCTCATTACAGTGACAGCAAGTGGCAGCACATTTGAACAGCTGTATGTTTATCATCTCACAGACAGAAAGTCTATGACAGGTTTAGACGAATAATCAGACAAGAAACCGAGACCATATAATCTATAGTTAAAATAAATATTTTTTTAGTTATTTAGTTATTTTAGTTATTTACCTATTGGAGAGCTTTCCTACAGTGTGAGTCATAGCTTTTTTACTTACTGACAAAAATGACTGAAGTCAAATAAAGCCAAAATGAATAATAAAGCTTAAAAATGTTCACCTTACAACTTCGTAGTTTAGCTTTAACCAGCGCTGAGGTATTTTCTCCATTAATTTGGTTTATTCAGATTAAACAGGTGGCATGTCAAAGGTGAATTGCAAATGTCTAAACCTTTGTACAAGTTTCTATTCTTTTCTATTTATATATATTTTATTATTATTATTATTATTATTATAAATTAACCAAACATATATTATATATGTTTTTTTTTTATTTGTATTATTATTTTAAATGTACCGAACCATGACTTTAGAGTACTGTTAAACTCCCACAACTTCCACAGAATCTGCTGTGTATCACAAAACATAACTATATCTTATTTGATGTAAATAAACAAGCTCTTGAAAATATTTATAAGCCTCTGATTTTGAGACACACTTGTTATATGTAAAAGAGTAGCACATGATTTAGGCCACATGCCCAGAAGTCATCAGTTTCAATAAATTACTAACCAATCACAATTTGAACAGAGCTCTGAATTATTGGCACCCTACAAAATGTAAGCATTAGCTTAGTTAAGCATTAAATTGAAACATAAAATAAAACTAGCACCATATCCGGTTACTGATCGGCCTCATCATATGAAATAAATTGCAGTAATAAATACAGAGTGTGAAATTGTGTCATTACCCATCTGTTAGCAGAGTATATTTGTACTTGGTCCCCAGCTCTTTCTCCTGCATCCAGGCCACCACTCGGCGAAGAACGTGAGGAAACGTATCAGCCTCGTCCACCATTTTCTGAAACAGGAAAAAAAAAAAAAAGTCATGTGTTGGGATCCTAATGCGAAACTCAGTCCCATGCTGTTCAGAGAAAGTGCTGAATTTCCCACCCAAGTACCTGTGTTATTCCTGTTAGTTCCACACAGAAATCAGAGAGCTGCGGATTCAGCTGGGGCTTCACATATTCCTGAAATGAATCGACCTGCGATCACACGGAAAACACAACGTCAAAGAACATTCCATAAACCAGTTACTTAGATGCAGCGCTTTGCTTTTCTCGTGGTGTCTGGATGGGAACTATCCAAATAGAAAGTCACAAAAATCCTGAACAAACAAAGAAAATCAATAAAGGCCTTAGAGAAATTAATTTCACTTTGGGGATCAATAAATTCCAATAACACCATACACAGTCAGGTTTATAAGCATTTGGACAGTGGCGCAGTGTAATTTTGCCTCTGCACACCCTTACAACAAATTTTAAATAATGATTACTATTGTTAATATGTTAAGTTAAATAGTTATAATGGAATATTTTTGTGTAAGCCCTTAAATTAAATCTTGATTCATGTACGGAAACAAAAACACAAAAACTGTCACTATCCAAATACTTTCAGACCCAAATGAATGTATAAAGGCTAAATGAAGGGTTAACATATATATGTTATATATACA
>JAQMYG010000011.1:13695947-13717555 GCA_030014215.1 Clariallabes teugelsi
TTTATTTATTTATTTATTTATTTTAAACGTATTATGAAAGTAGCGTTTGTGGTTTTCACTATGTTGCTCTGTGTCCTTGGAGCTCATTTATAAGTCCACGTTAAGGTCAGTTAGTGCAGATGACATTAGCAAAGACCTCTATATCTTACCCATACCCTCTTTATCATAATACCCTACAACACATGGGGCTTTAATACTGACCACAGATACTGGGTCATTGTTACAGGTCTGTGAACAAAACATCAACAGTAAAATAATTGAAGCTTGATGTGTATTTATTTAGAATTTAATTATGAAATTTAGAATTACAATATGTAGTTTGAGATTAAGCCAAAGCCAACCTGGAGTGATTCCTGCCTGTAAAAGTAAAGAGAAGCTTCTCACATCTTACATCAATTTCAAATGTGCCCGGTGTGTAGTTACAACTAAAACCGGAAGTTCAGTGCGTTCGTGTTTGTTTGCAGCAATTTCACAAAATAATAATAATAATAATAATTACAAATAAAAATCAATTTGACTGAATTTAAATGAAATACAAAGTAAAAACACGTGTGAACATTATACACATGGTGCTCACTGATCTATCTTTCAAATGACCAGTCATCACTTTTTGTTTAATGAATGAAAACAAATGAAAAGTAGGAAGTAAATGTTGCTTACCTTGCTCGGTGCATTTAAGTAAAGGTGAGCACCCGACCGACCATCAGCTAAGCTGAAGGAATGTGTGTTGTTTTATTTTGCTGCGAAGTAAACCAGCGCTGTTCCGCGTGCACAAGCTTTAATAACACACGCTTGCGCTTCCAGTAGTCGGCTTTCCCTCTGGGAAGAATGATCATCACACAGTGTTCACGTGAACGCGCTACATTAGCCAATCAGAACGCAGGAGAGCCGCATGGGAAAAGTAGGGGGAAGGGAGGAGGGAAGGAGACCGATCACGTGACATTGCAACGGTCACAACCAATGTTGGTTCAGTCCCAGTCCCGTATAACGTGTATGCTTATTACATACTGTAGCTTCTGTTCAGTGGCACAGGACTTGCATGAAGTTCTCGAAAAGTCATAAAGCAAGTCCAGTCACATCCATAGGGACCGTGGAAGCCAGTAGTGATCATTGAATTTATTCTCATTTATAGGACCTCTGGTCAACAATTCTCACACTACTGGCAATTTGGGAACACCAATTAACCTAATCTACTGTACATGTCTTTGGACTGTGGGAGGTAATCAAAGTATGCGGAGGAAACCCACCAAGCACAAACTCCATGCTCATAGACCCCGAGTCAGGAATTGAACCTGGACCCAGGCCACCATGCTAGACAAACCATTAATCCATCAATAAAATCAAATAAGACTTGGTAATTAAATGAATAAATCAATCAATAAATAAATGAATAATGGCACCATCAGCCTCTGCATCATATTGTACCACTTTTATATAATTTACTAACATACACATATACTAGATGGAAATCATCAGTTGGAGAAAGTTAATTTATCTTTTTTAAGTAAAAATTATAAGTCAATAATAATAATAAAATAAAAAAAGCGTTCACACTTCCAGTCAAGTAGCCTTGTTAGTGAATATCACAATATCACTAAAATTAAAGATCAAAAACGACTCAAGGAACATGATTATCTTATTATTATCTTTATATTGATGACTTGATGCAATCATAAATCCATCAATTAACACAAATAAGACTAGATAATTAAAATAAAACATAAATAAATAATGACCACTTTTGCATCATTAACCAACACACACACACACACACACACACACACACGCAATGGAAGAACATCAGAGTTTCAGGAAGTTTTTTTTTTATCTGGTGGTATTTTATTTTGGTTGGCTGTCTGTGGCTTGCCAAAGTTTTCTGAGGTATGTTCATGATCAGATTTCGGGCTAAAGGTGAGTCATAGTTTTGAGGATGTAAAATAGCGCTATAACTGTTATGAACTCTGAGTATGACTTTCTCAATGAGGCCCTAAACAACTCTCAGTATCATCTGCCATGAAGATGAACAAGGATGACGATTTGAATACTAATCTAGCAAATGTAGTAAATTATTATAGTGCAAAATTAAAGAAGCAATCTTCAGACACCAAGCATGTTTCGGCTCATTGCCCACATTTACATTGGGGGATGGGGTGGGGGCTGGGAATGGTGGTGGTGGTGTTGGTTTATTTTTATAATAAATTTTTGCTCAAACAGCCAAATGTAAATACATCATAATACATACAAAAGAGCTGATTATGTGATGTCAAAAGAAGAGAGTGCTAATTATATGCTAAATTCTCTTTTCTCATGACCAGGCATTGTCTCTCTAATTGGTCATGGACGGAGAAAAGACATCGTTCCCACCCACAGAGCAGGACACTCTTACTCTGCTGGATTCCTCGCCCCTATGTGGCATCGATAGGATTTGTTCTAAGCTCCAGTGAGTAAGTGAGACATAACACATAAGAGGAAATGAAGCTAAGGATGATGGAACCCTTAGTGGAAGCTTAAGAAACTATCCTTGCAACTCTGAGCCTGGGGGAAAAAAACAGCAAAATAAGGAGAAAAAATCTATGACACATAAGAAAAATATTTGTTATAGCAAACATTTTGATGAAGAAGCCTTTATTTGTCGCATTTACTTTAACAACACAGTTAAATTATTTTATCCCCATATCCAAGCTTGGTAGGAAGTTTAGGTTAGAGCACATGGTCTGCCATGATATAGTGCCCCTGGAGTGAATAGGGTTAAGGGTCTTGGTCAAGACAATGGCAATGGCAAGTCATGGTTTTGTGGTGCTGGGGCTTGAACCCTTGACCATTGAGCGCAAGAAAAAAAAACATAAAAAAAACAACAACATAAAAACAGATGCCCAGAAAAGCACATCTGACCTTACCATTTAGAGATATAGTATCATGTATAGTATATATATATCCAGGAACCTCAATGGTGACCATTGTATTTATTCACATTTGTACAACCTCTGATTAACATCCACACACTATAGGATTTAGAAATGCCAATTAGCCTAATCTGCAAGTCTTTGGAATGTGAGAGGACACTGGAGAACCCAGAGGAAACCCACTAAGCATGCACATGTGCACAGACCGATCGGAGGAATCAAACCCAGGACCTGGAGGTGCAAGGCACCAGTGCTACAGTAACCACTAAGTCGCCCTGCCACCATAAGCACTATGAGTTAGCTACCTAAAGATCAAGCTGGAGAGCAAACATTCCCTACATACTGTAGGTAGTTAGGCTAGTGCAGCCTTTGCATGGGAAGGAGACAACACCCCTCAACTCCTACGAAGATCCAAAGAAAACACTTCCTCAATTCCTAGGAAGATCCAAAGAAAACACCCCTCCACTTTCTACTAGGTTCATTCAGCAAGCAACATCAAATCAACATGGCTGCTCAAGCATAAATGGTTTACAAAGCAGAACTTCTTGATTTATTTATCTGAAATATTTGCTTTAGATAAAGCAACATACAGATTCTATTTGCCTGTTAAATCTTTAAAACTGGCTACACCATCCACTGGTTGTAGGAGGAAATTATACATTTACTCAAACAATACACACATTAACCTTAGACATTTTTTTCCCCCTAAAACTTGTGTAATTATGAGCTCTGACTTTCCACTTCTTTTTTAGAATAATTCTATTGAACAATCATCATATACAAAACCTTTCAAGAAAATCACTGAATTAATTATATATTATGTTAATACAACAACAGAGAGATAAAAGGAATGTACAGAACCCAGCACCCACCCACCCACAACACAATCAAAAATACATACAGAAAGACACACACACACACATACCCCACACCCTCTGGCTCAGACAGATCTGTGAATATCAGACAGGTCGTACATACCTTCCAATGCATGACCTAGTTCAAATATTCAATTAAAATATTCAAATTATTCAAATATTCAATTACAGTAATCTTCAAATATAGCAATTGATAGACATGGCTGCAAATGTACTCCAATTATAGTGGACATGATACACAAAAAAAAAAACAGTCTGATATTCACCTATCTGTCTGAGCCAGAGGGTGTGTGTGTGTGTGTCTTTCTGTATGTATTTTTGATTGTGTTGTGGGTGGGTGGGTGGGTGTGGGGTTTTGTACATTTCTCCTCATGTGACTGAGGCATGACACCTGTCATATCTGTCCTTAACATCAGGATATATTTTAGCCCGCCTTGTTTTGGAAAAATGGACTCCAAAACAGTGGTGCAAAACCTTAAATTGAAGAACCCGGGCACAGGCAGTGCTGGAGCACCCACTGCTGAGGTGGCTCAGATGCGTGAATATTCAGATAATATTCAGATGAATATTACTAAAATAATATAAATAAAATAAATTTTTATATATATAAAAAAATAAGGATATAAACCATTTCAATGGATAAAACAATTTGCCATGGATTTTATATTTTTTATTTATTAATAAAGGTTATACATGTTAATAGATTTCAAAATTTTAAGTGTAATCTTGAAAATGTCCATAAAATAAATTAGTTCCTGTTAGTCTCATTTACTTATGTCTTGGTATTTTTTCTTGCATTTGAAGGTAAAAAACAAAACAAAATTATATGTTACCAATGTATCACTGAGCATTAAAGGAATAGTTTGGATTTTTTTGGTCTTAATAATCTGTGCTAGATTATAAACGCAAAAGCGTTTTGAAAGTGTACTGCGCATGCGTCAAACCCGCAGACATCTTAAATCGACTACCAATTTAGAAATAGATTTTAATTAAACTTTTGTATGTCCCTTAATGTTTCAGGTCCCGCCTACTGCAATTGTTTCCTGCAATCTGTTGGTTGCTCAGTTGCTCTGCCCTTGTTGATCCCGCCTCCTGCCTGACGATTGGTTAACCAGGAGACCCAGAGGCCTACATTCAGACTACAGTGCTGCAGACTGTGCCTGTGACGCCAGCCAACAGCATTTTTTCGAACTGCTCGTTCACGCACTGTTGGGGGCGGCGTAACACCCTCGGAGGACAGCGCTATCTGTTCCTTCCGCTTGCGTGAGCTCACAGACGCCCCTGATTGGTTGTAGAGTAATTGGGCCCCTGATTGGCTGAATAATGTGGGAGCACGAAGTACCTCTCATCCCTCCCCTCTAAGAGAGCACGGCCAATCAGCTCTCTCTAGGCCTCTGACTGCGAGAGGTTACAGCATCACCCGGGAATCAAACTCGCGATCTCTGGATGATACCTCTGAAATAAAAGCGCTGAAGTGGTGTAAGTGAATTTTAATTCGTTTTAAAACAAAACTTAATCTTTCTCTGATCTACTTTTTTGATTTATCATCTGTGATAGACTCTCAGACTATCATCTCTGATTACCGAACAGAAAGTGTACAGTATTTGGCTGACGACAAGACAAACACGGTGTAAACAAGTCGTACGTTACTTACAACATTGTATTTCTTTGTATTAATAAGTTAGGCAAGAGAGTGCCATACAGCAAGACAGACAGACAAGTATGTGGGCTTTAACCTGAAATAATAATATCAATGATTCCATTAAAGAGCTGCTGTTTCATAAATAAAATTTGAATTATTGTCAAATTGCTGTGGAATAAAACCATGCTGTTAAAGGGAAAGAATCATTTATTTGGGGGTAAAAGAATCTTCCTTTATTATTTCCTATAACAAAATACTGTAAGTATTTTCTCCCTTACTTAATCACTATGACTTTTACACACCAAAAAACAATGATAGTGATTTTTTTATTTTATTTTGTAAATTATTTAAAGCGCATACAGCTTCTGATGTGGATCTAAATGATTGCTCTGTTAAAGGCAGGTAAACTTAGAGATACAGCTGTTATACCAATAGATTAAAGACTCATAGACACAACTAATATTAACCATAAAACCTAAATATGGCACACGAGTAAAGAGCTTAATCAGAGTAATAAAGAATGTATTATGTTAAATACAGAAAATTAATTCATTTCCAACATTTCTTAATTGAACAAAACATTTAATGATAAACATTTCTCCATGTATATATATATTTTCCCCCTTTAAAATTAAATAATTTAAGCAACCACAACAACAAAGTACAAAACCTTTGCTTTTTACCGGTAGCTGTTTAATTATTAATCTGTGCTTAGAGCAGCCAGAACTAAATGGGAATAAAATGAAGGACTGGACTATGACCTTTTACTTTCTTCAGAGAACGTGTGACCTCTCGGTTTCTGTTTACCACCTAAAATACCCAACGCACAGCCATAGGCATGTGGTATTAATGGTACAGGTTGGGCCGTAGTAGAGTCTGGTTGCAGACTCCTATTTGGACCTGGCTGACAAGAATTGGCAACACATGTGGACTTGTAACCTCATAGTATAGTCGGACTTCCCTATAGGCATGTAGGACTGTACACTGATCAGCCATAACATTAAAACATAAAATATTACTTTTATGTAATATAAAAGTGGATCCTTCGGGTGCTGTGGGATGTGGGTTGGGAGACTTGGATGCTCAGTCAGATTGATATCTGGGGTATTTAAAGGCTGGATCAATAACCATTGGCTCTTTGCCCATAGTTTTGCCCTCTTTGCCTTCTTTGCACATACGTGCACAAACACACACACACACAACGGAAACACTGCTCTGTCGGAAAACTTCTCTAATGACACTCACGCACGTGCACACACACTAACGGAATTACTGGTTCTGACAGAGAAAAACTCTGGATCTTTAACAGGTAACACTTGCTTTTACTTTACTCACATGAACACACACGTGGTCACAATGTTATAATAAACAGTACACGTGCTTAATCACAGTACACAGTAAAGAGCTTAATCAGAGTAATAAAGAATGCAGCCTTTTTGCATTATGTTAAATACAGAAAATTAATTCATTTCCAACATTTCTTAATTGAACAAAACATTTAATGAGCGCACGGAGCGCACGGATGTTGACCATAATAGTGATGCACGCGCACTAAGACTGAGCATGGGAGATGATTACCCATAATCCAGTAGCACGCGCGAGAGAAAAGAATTATTTGCTCAGTTGTGATTATGTGATGCTCAGCAGACTAAGCGCATTCATACTACATGCATATCAAGACCTCGCTCGTTTATTAAGTTAAAATTTATTTTACAATTTTGCTCATCTTGCAAAACGCCCCCACACCGAGTTACTTGCAATCCAAGGTTCCGCTCTGCATATGATGCTGACATTAAACATCATAATGGACATCGGTGGTAACAGATTGGCTGGGATTTTCACACAACTGTCACTAGAGATTGCACAGAATAGTGCAAAAAAAAAAACATCCAGAGATCACATGGTCTGCAGAGTCAAACATCTTGTTAATGCAGGAAATCTAAGGAGAATAACCAGACTGGTCTGAGCTGCCAGGTCATCCATAATAACTCAAATAATCTCACTACACTTGTAGAAAAGAACACAAAACACATCAAGCATCAAGGTGAATTAGGTACAACCACAGAAGATCACGTCAGGTTCCACTCCTGTCAGCCAAGAAGCAGGATCTGAGGCTATCCTGAGTGCAGACTCACTGAAACAGGACAGCTGAAGACTGGGAAAACCTTCAACTTCCCAATTTGCCCCAAAGCTTAAGCAAGGTGTTGTGTCAAGCTCCACATGAAAGTAAAACCTCACCTCAAAACTTTTTCTCATTTTGTAATATAGGATTTTAGTTCATGAAGCTGGTTAGCTTTCTTCAAAATATATAATCTGAACATATCCTTACATTCCTAATATAATAAATAACTGCCTGCCTTTTTTCCGGCGCCCATATGAGCTTTTTCTGAATGGAGTTTCTTCCTCTTACCTTCTAAAACCATGCAAGTAGGTGTAATAACTAAGACAAATTGCCTTAGGTGTAACTGTTACACCCAGAGCATATACTCAAGCTTGACTGTGTGTTCCGGAGATCCACACTGACTCTGATCTGTATAAATACTTACTGAAGGCAAATGATTAGGAGGACATACTGTGTTTCTTTATCCTTTATTGTACAGTGAATTACATAAATATTCATCCTCTTTAACTTGTCCACATGGTGTAGTTTTACACCCTGGGGCTAAAGTGGACTTAATGGAGATTATATTTACAGACATGTGTAAAAGTTAGTGCCCCTCTTTTAATTCTATTTGTGTGTGTGTGTGTGTGTGTGTGTGTGTGTGTGTGTGTGTGTGTGTGTGTGTGTGTGTGTGTGTGTGTGTAAAAACTCATAGTGGGTCTTAGTATAAGGCAAATAAAACCTCAAATGAACAATAAAATATAACTTCCATAGAATTTGGAGTTCAACATTCTACAGTGAGAAAGATTATTCACAAGTGGAAAGCATTCAAGAGAGATGCCAGGCTTTCAATGAGTGGACGTCCCAGCACATTCACCCCAAGGTTAGACTGTGCAACGCTCAGAGAAATACGAAAATTGCAAGAGCTACATATCAAACTGTACAGGCCTCATTGAGCATGTTAAATGTTAAAGTCCATGACGGCACAATTAAAAGAAGACTGAACAAGTATGGTTTGTTTGGATGGGTTGCCAGGAGAAAGCCTCTTCTGTCTAAAAGGTACATGGAAGCACAACTGAGGAACAATGTTGTTTGTCCTTAATGCCCAGTGCCATGTACAATGAAAACCAAACAGCATTATAGCAGCAAGACCTCAGACTCAATGTAAAGCACAGCTGTGGAGCGGTGATGAATTTGGTTTGTTTTTGCAGTCACCGGACCTGGGCACCTTGCAGTCATTGAGTCGACCTTGAAGAATGGACGAAAATGATGCGAGAGACTGATATATTCATAGAGGAATCAATTACTTAAAATTATTGCTGATAATGGTAGATCCGCAAGCTATTGAATCATGGGGGGTATTAGTATTTTCCACTTTTATTTCTTTATTTTTCTAAATTAAATAAATAATGTCACGGTAGGAAAAAAAGTTATATGTTGTGGTTCGTCTGAAATTTTAATAAATTTCAAAATTACTTATGATAACCTTCACATTGCCCTTGTTGCTGTGAACCTCCTCGATTAGTTTCGGTGCCACCAGTTTCCATCTTTCCATCAGTCACTTTAAATATGTGAATTATGACTTTTTCGGGCATATTCACACACACCCTGGACATTTCTATTTATATTCAACTTCACTCCCACACAAAAATTCCATAAATTCTATATTGCACAGCTCTTTTTCTTATTTTCTATATTTTTCATATGTTTTTCTTATATTTTTCTTATATTGTATATTTTGTACTATACAGATATTTTATTCCTTCTTAGTTAAATTTACTGTCTATTTTTCTTTTTCATATTTATTTCCTATTAATAGTCTTTTATTTTAAGGTCACCGGCAGTCGTCTAAGCATTTCACTGCATATCGTACTGTGTCTGACTGTGTATGTGACAAATAAAATTTTTATTTTAATTTGAAGTCTGAAAATCTGAAATGATTTGTTCAGTGCTCTCATCCACATAACTCACCCAGGTTTCTGTTAAAGTTCCATTCTTTATTTTAGGATTCAGTTTGTAAAACAAAAACATAAAGTTGGTGTTTATGAACAGTATATGACAGGAAGTCCCACCGTGTCCTAAACCACATCAGCATATTTGTGTGACATCACTGAAGACCCGGATATGGTTTGAGGTGGAGATTTACAGAATGATTTGCAGTGACACATTCCATTACTACCTACTTTAGCCTTGTGCAAATTAAAAAACAAACAAAGAAAAAAAATGTCAAACACAAATATATCTTGGTAATGAAATTTCTGCTGATTCTTTCTTTTAAACATCACTGAATTTAAAAGAATTTAAACAAGGAATTTTCCTAAGAATTTTAATAGGCAAATAAAACTGAAAGAAAAAAAAAAAACTCTTCAGGCTGATGTTTGCACACAGTGTGTATTTAATACTCAACACAAACATTGATAAATGTCACATCAATACAGCTGTTATGTAACGATATGGTCACATTTAGACAGTAATTAAGCATGCAAATTAGGAAAGTGACTGAAACCATTTACCTTGACTCACATCTGAGCAAAAGAACAAACATTTAGCAAAGAATTTTTCACCACCAGGTCTGCGTATTTCATCATCTCTCAGAGCACACGACTGCCTGGGACCAGCTGTGTTGGTCAATATTGGGTCAGGGATGCATGGATTGCTTAATGAAGTTCAAGGAAACATGTGACGTTTTACAAATAGCTGTGAGCCAGACACAGACAGAGACTTTGAACTACGCCTCTGCATAGTTTCTATTAATAGAAAGCTGTCCTGATAAAAATCTGTCAAAACATGCCAAGTGCATGAACTGGGGTCGCTGCCAGAAAACAACACGTGCTCGCAGACTGACAGAATCTAGCATGGAAGTTTCATAGCTACATACAAGATTACAACAGAATTACTATATAACTGAAGTACATTTTTTTTTACTATAAATATACTCTGTGTGTGTGTGTGTGTGTGTGAATGCACACAAAACATACAGTATTCTCTCTCTCTCTCTCTCTCTCGCTTTGGTTACGGGTAAAGTGAAAGTACAAAGAGACACACTCAAGTTTCCATAAAGTCAGGGGTTTTTCTTTCCTAAAATGTTCCATCCCCAGTTCGCTGAATAGATAGTTTTTTTTTTAATCAGACCGAGACGGTTTTCAGGACTTATAAGAGATTCTGATGATCTGGCAATCCTGGGTTATACAGTATTAGACCTCACCTGATGTATTATAGAATCTTGTGAGAAAGGCAAATCTTGTATTGTGACTCTACCCCATCGTCCTGTCTGAATTAAATGGTGAGATGCATTTACATAAAAGTGAAGAATATCTGAATGACTGAAAGACGTTTTTTTTTTTTGCATTGACAAAGTCTGAAATGTTACATGTCTGCCTAGAAGTACCTCCCTGAACTTTTCTCTGGTGGAACATCGTTTAGCACCGTGCCGTGGTTCTCTACGAGCTTGGTAGGTTTCCTCTGGGTACACCGGTTTCCTCCCACAATCCAAAGACATGCAGATAAGGCAAATTTCCGAACTGCCCATTTTGTGTTAGTGTGTGTTTGTGCCCTGCGATGGCCTGGTGTATCCTGCCTCCAGCTTCGCTTGAACCTGTACAGAATAAGCGAATGAGTGAAAATGAGTAAGAGTTTTTTTTTCTGAACAATTATTTTTCTAACATTTGTCCTGTAACCAGTATGAGAAACTGTTTTTGTTATGCATATTTTTTATTGATTGTATAATGTAAAGAGGAGCCTGTTGACTTCAATATATAAATCCGAATTAACAGATCACTTACCATGTTTTGTTTTCCACATCTATTTCTTTTTAGAGCTCATATGAATACACAAACCTGACAATGAAAACTTAATGTTGTGTGTCCTGTGATGTTTTCCTGCTCATCATGCTTTTTATTCATGGCTTTTTATTCACCATTTTAGGGTGATTGCATAATGCGTGAATGAACAGGTGTACTGGTGTTACTAATAAAATGACCAGTAAGTATATGTGCAATATCCATCCATTCAGTATCTACAGTATACTGTTTATCCTGTGGAGGGTTGCAGCCTGGAGCCTATCCCAGGGAACTTAGGCAAACACCCAATAAGGTGGGGTACACCCTGGATGGGGTGCCAACCTATCTCAGGGCAAAAGGAGAAACACTCATGCACACAACCGAGGCTGGCTCTAAGTATGGGTGGAGGGGGTGTGTTAATTTTCCCACCTGCCACACGTGACCCACTAACGCCAAATATTCTCCCTTCATCTAATGTCGGTAAGGGAATGAATAATCGTGGAGTAATCAATAACGGTAGACTCGTAATTCTGTAAGCACAATGATTTCCTGAGGAATGTGTCAATCACACTACATCTGCAGCAATCTCCCCCCCACCCCACTCTTACGAGCCAATGGTTGTCTGGCTAAGTGATACCAGTGTGAAGTTAGGTAAAAAAAAAAACATCATCATGTCTACGAGAGCTTACGAGACCTGGCTACAAATATAAAAAGAGAAGACAATTAAAAAAAATATGGGATATATTAAATGTTTAAATATGAGCTGCTCTGTGTGTGGATGCCAAATATGATCTTGAATTTTCTGTCATTTTTGAGCAAAAACCTTTGAAGCACACAAAATAGTATTTTTGCTCGCTATATATCTGTATCATGTGCATGTCTGAATTTTGGATCTTTCAAATCCTTATGCTTTCTCAACATCTCACAGTTGATGAAATGCTGGAAGACTGTTAATTCTGATTGGCTGTTTCCTTGTCCTTGACCTTCCAGTTTCTGATTGGTCTGGTTTAGTATCTCATTGTCAGGCTGTTCGAGCTCAACTGAGCTCTTGATGGAAGGAGAGATTTTGAATGAGCATTTAATCAGTCCTGGTGCTGGACCTGCACCAAATCATACAATACAGATTGAAAAACACATCACCTTACACCACATCTTTTTGGAGTGTGGGAGGAAACTGGAGTACCCAGAGGAAACCCACCAACAATGTGGAGAATATGCATGCACACAGACTGGAGGCCAAAATATGTGTGCAATATTATCTTGAAATTAATCCACCAAAATGTGTAATTGTTCTCATAAACAATACCTTATTCTTCGCTATTAAAGAATTTTTTTTTGCTTTTCTGTCTAGACACCTAAGTTATAGATAACTAATAACCGTGTAAGACTTCCAGTGCACCTGTGCTGCGAAAGGCAATAAAGGCATCTTAAATCTAAAACTCCATATAAAATATTTATTGGTGCTGTTCCCAAGTTGTTGGCATTCATAAAAAGTAGACCTACCCCATTCTACTTAATCTCAATTTGACTGATAGTTTAAGCACAGAAGTGACAGAGATGATAATTCAAGGTTGGGACACTTCATTTATTCATTCATTAATCTTTAGTAGGGGCTTAATTCTGGCCTTGCTTATTATGGATTCAGAGTCTACTACACAAACACTGGCCACAATGCAGGAAAACAAACTTGAGGTGACACCAGTCCATGGCATTTATTTACATTTATTTATTTGGCTAATACTTTTATCTAGAATGATTCACACTTAAGCAGCTGAAGGGTGAACCTTGAGGACCCAACAGTGACTGTTTAGCAGAATTAGGATTAGAACTTAATTACAGCTAGAGTGGGCCATCAAGATAAACAGGAATTAAATGAGACTGGACATGCTCAGTGTACAGAGTTTTGTTAAATGTTTCTGATGAATCTCTGATAGACCAAGGTTTTTGAACCATCGTCTAACCAACAGGGGTCGCTGTGGAGCAAATTTCAACATTGTGTCCAAATCCCATCAGATTTTTTCATCTTTTGAATTCCATAAGTATGACATTCTTTGCAAGAACCCACAACACTGTGACATTCACCTACCATGTAGGGTCACTATTATGGTAAACTTGCTTACTGTAACCCATCTGTGGCCATGCACTACTGTCCACCCAAATCAAAGACAAGGACCACCATGTCCACATCACTGAGCATGTTCGTTCCTCATTGGTTTGCTGGTTCTAGCAGACCAGAAACAGCAATGTATAAATGTATCACACTTTATTTTACATAAGTAACTTATTGGTCATCTTGTACGTTTAGGGACAAAAGCTTCGTGTTAAACCTGAGTCTATTCACTTCCCTATACCACTCTATATGTCTATACAACTTATCTTGCACACGTTGAGGCTTGGAGCTTATCAAAAGTATCCTGGGACAAAAAGGACAGATGCCAGTCTGTCACACAATACGAATGATCCAAATTTTTCCAAAAATGCCATTTCACATAATTCATCTGCCTCTGGACCAAGAGAGGAAACCCACTAAGCACAGAGAACATGCAATCTCCAAACACATAGACCCATAGCAGAGCTCAAACACTCGACCCTAGAGATGTGAGCTAACCACTATGCCACTGTGCCTGCCTGTGTCTAAACTGTTGCTCCAACATTGTTCCTAACAACAATTACTGACCACATTCCCTCCCAATGGCCAGTTACTTATTGATCACGTTGGTCCCAACAACTAATCAGTGAATATCAGCGGTCCCAACAACCAATCACTGATCAGCATTGTTCCTAAAAACCAATCACCAGACATCATTGCTCCTGCTGGCCAATCACTGACTCACTTCTTTGTTCATCATTTTAAACTCTGTTGCTGGCGATATTTGAAGCAAATAAAAGTGAGTTTCTCCATCCAAATCTTCCAATACTTTACTGTTCTTGAAATAAAATATTAGAATGTGGTAAATAAAGAGTTTGTGACCAAACAGCTCTTTCTGTGTTATAACTTATATTCGTTTTGATATGCCAATATAATCATTATGCCCAATTAATAAGGAGATCTGTGTAACGTACGACGCCATCTAGTGACTTTAAAGCACGCGCTAACTATCTGACATTGAAAAGAAATGCTAGAATCTAAGTGAAGGCAAATCATTCCGCTTTCCATTTATTTCATCACCCGTCATGTTGTGTTATTGCACGGCACTCTGATCAAACTGCAATTTGATACCGGAAGCTGGCCCCGACACTTCCCGGAAGTTCCCCCTCGGAGCCTGTTGTTTTTGTTGCTAGTAGAGAGAGTGTGGTGAAAAATGGCGACGTCTCGTCGCGCTTCTCAGCAGCAACACCAGGCTTTATCTTCGCCTCCACGCGTTGTCTCGACTTCTCTCACTCCGCCTGGATCTCCTCCGGGCTCCGGCGTCCCGAACATCTCCCCCCCGGCCGGAGGCGAACAGGACGCGGCCGGAGATGCGGACCCGAGCGCGGCCTCCTCCCCCGCTCCGCTCCGCAGCGCGAGCAGCACTAGCAGTACTAGCAGCAGCAGCACCAGCATTAGCAGCGCGAGCTCTCCGAGCACCACGGGAGGCTCGAGCCCGGATTCAGGCGGCACGAGCCCGGCCGGCGGCTGCGCGAGCAGCGGCGCTTTCCGGGAGCTGTTCGAGGCCTGCCGAAACGGAGACGTGTCGCGGGTCAAACGCCTGGTGGATTCGGTTAACGTTAACTCTAAAGACATGGCCGGGCGCAAATCCACCCCCCTGCACTTTGCCGCAGGTAAATAACGTCCCCGGGACTTTATTACCAAGTTCTCCGCTACGTAGCTCGCTAATGCTAACAGCCTGCTAGCTGCTGTACAGCTGAGATTTAGTTCAGTGGCCCGTTTCAGAAGCAGCATTAGCGTAATAGACAGATACTTTGACTGATTCTCTATACAAACTGTGTAGGTGGAATTGTTCAGTTACAATAAATGTACAAATGTGTCTTGTAAAAAAATACAAACGGTTATGATTGTCATTTTGGTACAGGGGGCGTGGCCACAGGCGGGCAGCTGCCACCCTTGAAATAAGTTTGGCCACTCCAGCACTAACTTCTATTACTTGTGCACAGTTTGCTCAGGTTTTATCAACCATATCCTGATGTATAAAATCCTGATCACTTTTTGCCACCCCATGTCTAAGGCCTCATTTCTGCAGTCAAAAATATTTTAAAGTTTTTAAGCGAGGGCTTAAAGAGCGGTTTATTGGTTAGCACTGTCACCCTGCACAGTTCAATTCCCGTATCTGTGTACATGCAGTTTACATATTCTCCCCGTGTTTTGGTGGGCTGCCTTTGGGTTCTCTGGTTTCCTCTCACAATCCAGAGATTAGACTAATTGGTGTTCCCCTGTAGTGTGTGTGTGTGTGCGTGCCCTGCGATGTATTGGCACCAGGCCCCCCGTGACACTGTATACAGTATATGGACGATGAGTGAGTGATTTTTTTTTTAAAGTGGTGCAATAAAAACTAATCCTGTCCATGCTAAAAATATCTGTCCATATAAAAAAAGCTGTAAAAACACCTCAGCAGGGCTGTACTGATGATAATTATTCATTGTCATTAAATTTGTTTTGTGAAATGCACTATATCTAAAACACATTTTAAGCCAATATTGATGTTCTTTCCAAACACAATGATGTGGTGATGCACTGTCCCTGCGCTTTGCTGTTCAGTTTCTGAATAGATTTCTAGTCGGGGTTCTTGTCATATTAGCTCAATTCATATAGACTGTAAACAATTCATATAGATTGTAAACATACATTATTCATTGTTCCCGTTTTTAATGACCACAACTGCTCACGTTGCTCTAACCACCACCAACAATGTTTGTTGATAATTCTTTTTAACTGGTACCAAACTAACTAATGTAGCTGTGAGCTGTTTCCAAAGTAACCCAGTTACCCATCAGCAGACAGGCTTGGGTGGCCCCCTTCGGGAAACTACCATCGCCATCACGTGGCATTAGTTTGGTGGTGTATGTATTATCTAATCCTCTTATATATATATATATATATATTATATGTAGTGCTAAATGCATGTTTTTTTCTCCAGGTTTTGGAAGGAAGGACGTTGTGGAGCATCTTTTGCAGACCGGGGCAAACGTGCACGCTCGTGACGATGGTGGTCTGATCCCCCTGCACAACGCCTGCTCGTTCGGCCACGCTGAGGTGGTGAGCCTGTTGCTGTGCCAGGGAGCCGACCCCAACGCTAGAGACAACTGGAACTACACGCCGCTCCACGAGGCCGCCATCAAGGGCAAAATCGACGTCTGTATAGGTGAGGGACTGCATTAATAACTCGAGCATAGACGTCATGTCAAGCGCACATCAGCCAAGACAGTGTGGGTGTTTGATTTGCTTTTGAAGTGATAAAATGAAACTGAGTATAATAAAGTCATAATGGTTCAGTCGAATATGGAAGACATTTTAGAGATAGCGTAAACATTTTGCACGGTAATTAATGCAGCATACACGTCGAATCAACTGTATATTGATCTTTTTTCATTTATTTTTTATAATTCCCCTTTTGTAAAAGGCAGAAGTGAAGGCATGAGGCTTATAGTCCAGATAATACGGTACTTAACAAAACTGTCTCAGTACGTCCAGGAGATGTATGGCTTTAATTTTTCGCCGTTTTGCTTGAGGTGCAGTTTTCAATAAGGGTTAACCATGTGTCATTTTTCTTGATTAGCACTGCTTGCCGTATTACTCGCTGCTCAGAAAATTAATCAGTTCTTTGCCGCTCTGTGTTCATGATGTTGTTTTTAATGGTTTCTCTGGGTCACATGAGTTCAGTCCTCATTTTATACTTAGTAAAACTTTTTCCATTTGCCCATGCCTGTTCTGTGTGTGTGCGCTTTTTTCATCAGATTTATAGAGCTTTAAACATTGCTTAAAAACTTGTATGCAGCTGTTTGGTCCTTTTGTTAAGCGTGTAACACAATTTCGTATAATAATAATGCTTTTTAAGTAGATGCATGGTTTTCTAAATGCGTTATGGTTAGTGTCTAACATTCAGGTCCAATTCACATGTTCTTTCCCTTTCCGTTCCTAAAAATTGTTAAAAATGAATGGGGTAGAAACATGCTGTCAGAGCATGCCAAATCAACAGGGTTAGAGATTTAACCCTAACCGTAAAGCCATGTCGGCCAATCAGAAGATACATGTGGAGAGTGGTGGTACTGCTAGGCAGTTGCTTTGTGTTTTAGGTGTTGAAATGTTGTTGCTGTGGTATTGCATGTTGTTGCTAGGATGTTTGACAGTTAACTATAAAGTTTTTTGCTCATCCAAGCAATCTTAAATACATTTACTTTTAATTTTGTTTATTATCGTTATTTTTTTTTATAAATCACACAAACGTTTTTTGAAAAGGTACAACATTATATAATTAGTAAGTCCTTTACATTTAAAGCAAATCCATTTAGCTTTAAAGCAATCCTGTTATGCAAAATTCATTATATAACATAATGAATAGTCATTTAATAACATAATTTTTAGTCATTTTCGGATATTCTCTGTTTGTGTGTGTTTGTGTGTGGGTGGGTGTTTGTCTGGGTGGGTGTGAATATAAAAAGAAAAAAAAAAGCTTTTTTTTTTTTTGTCCATTTTTAAAAAATTTTTTATTGGCCGTGGTATAAACAAGCCAATTAGATGTTTCCCCTGTTGTGACCTCATATAAGTAGAGATCCCTCCCCCAGGCTTGTTGCTCAGCTCTGCTGTTCTTTGATGAGCGGTGACTCAACTTTAGATATTTTACAAAGATAGTGAAGTGGTGCTTTTTGGAGGAGGGGAGAAATAAGGAAGGGGTTGAGGTATGAAAATATGCATTATCTGAAGAGTATTTCAGCTGCGGCAGTAACACGCACGCGCACACACACACACACACACACACACACACACACACACATACTCTGGGGGACCTCTGAGACTGCTGTTAACTTGTTAAAGAAAAAAATAATATATGGGAGCTTTAATGTTGACCTGCATGAATAAAGTGAGTACATGGCAGTCTGACTGAAGATTGAGCTAATGTACTTTATATTTTCCCATCATGATTATTTTGCAAAAGGAAATGGCACTAAAAGGGGACCAGTTATTCAGAATTCACTTTTTGATCAGTTTGGATGATCATCGTTGTGTACATACAAAAAACATGAGTAACACATTCCATTCAGTTTTCCTCTTGAAATTTGTGTTTTTCTTGCTTTTCTATTTTATAATTTTTTTATTGCGATGTTCATAATGTTCCTGATGGGGGGGGGGGGGGTAATGCTAATGGCTAATGAAGCCTTCTTCAGCACTTAGTTGCTGTTTAAAGAGGACCTATTATGCACAATTCCAGTTTTAGTCATTTTTGTTTAAATGGGTCTCCTGTGTGTGTGTGTGTGTGTGTGTGTGTGTGTGTGTGTGCGCACATGAATGCACAAAGACTATGTTCACATCACCAACCTGAACTGACTCAAGTAAATTTTTTTACAACAGTGTGACATTTAAAAAAAATTTTCTTTCAGACTGTCTGAATGCGCAAATCTGAGTCTCTATCATACAGTATGTGGCCCTAGATTGGATATAAATTTATGTGCATGATAGTACAGCAGGGCTGTGTTCAGTGAAGAGGGCGCTCGCGGACACAAGACATTTTGTCAGACTTTTAAACTGTCGTACTTCCACAAACATTTCATAAGCGCCCTCGTTATTAAACACAGCCATTTTGTACTTTTGTACTCCTGGTTCCAGTTTAACTCAGTTTAACATTATGTAAAGTCTTAAATTTTGGCTCCTGAGTTTTTATTTGGCTTCTAAATATTTTGGATATATATTTGGCTACTAGGGATTTATGTTTATCTGGAGCACTGCATTCTTTGAAATTAATAAACGGTCACAGAAATATGCCATTTTTATCTCAGATGGCACGAGCAACAACGTATCGATGTTTGCAATGCCGTCTAAGAGGACAGACACCTGGACATTTGAGTCAGACAAAGTCACTTATAATTATGAGGGTGAACTGTCATGACATGCAAATCTGATCTGATCAAAAAAACAATAATAAACAATAAACAATCAAACAACTTGAAATGTGAGTGTAGCCATAGACATGTGGTAAATCAATCGCTCCTAAAAAAAAAAAGAAAGAAAAAAAGCCTTCTAATATCCTGAACGTGTTGCAATTGTGAATTTTCCCCTGCAAAGGGGCAGTTTAAGGGCAGTTTATTTAAAACTTCAGACTCTGACACAACATGTTTAGAAAAGAAGTGAAACAGAAAGAAAATCAGCAAGAATACAAGATCAGATCTCTGCTGCAACGTTAAGACAGATTTTGGAGAGCTCTAAGACTTATTTATACATGAGTGCAATTAGTGAGCTTTAAATCCTGAATGGCCGTTTGATTTAAAATAAAATATTGGTCTCTTACTTTTGCACACTGCTGTATCTTTAAAGGCTTTGTGGTTTGATACTGTTGTGGTGTTGTAATGCACAAAGCTATGAGATGCTGCTGTAATCAGGAAAGGACAAACACTTGATTTCCTGTTTACAAAGTTGAACCAAAGCAGCTAATGGCAGTGTCATGTGATGCCACATTAATTTACTGAGAGCGCAATGTTAATCCTATAAGACCAAATCGCACATCTGTTATAATTGTCGACTAATTAAATCTCAGAGATTTCATTTATTTTGTAATTGTTTAGCTTTTCCACACCGAGTTATATTACGACTGCAATATTAGAATAATTAAAGGATTCCCATGAAATGAAGAGAGATTAGTGCTGTGCAGTCTCTCAGTCAGACTCCATAGCTCACTGGTTTCGAGATTAATTTTCCATCTTCCTGTAGAGTGAGAAAGAGAGGGGAAGATAACGAAAAAAGATATTTCAAATCCGGATACTTGCACCAAAGAAATAATAAATTTCTATAAGAGCATGACTTATACATAATTTCAATAACATTTTTGCAATCTCTACCAAATCAGATTTAACATCTCGTTTCGTCGATCACTAGGGGGGGAGGGGTTGGAGGTGGTAGACGTCCTGACAGTAAAATGTATCCTTACTGTCCCTGTACATACCAATGCTAAAACCAGGGAAGTGTCTTTAAGCGTCCCCCAACGCCCCACATACCCTACTGTCCAGTGTTATTTTTTTTGTGTACCTGGGTACACTTACATATTTTCATCCTCCGATACAGCAGGTGGCAGCATGCATCTACTTGGATAGCAGCATGTCCACTTCCGTTTTCAAGTACGATTGGATTCCATATCTGATTTGACCTTTGCCCGTGTGTAATGTTTTGGGCTCGAGACTTGATCACGGTTCCTGAGCATGGAATGTTTGTGTTCTCACTGATCAAAATGAACCAGGTTCAAGTGTTTTCGGAAATTATGTGAAAACGCCCCTTAGAGCGGTTGTCCAGTGTAAGTTGTCCCCCGGTGTTGGTAGGCTGTTCCCGGTTGTTGCTAAGCACTTTCTTTGGTTTCCTAGATGGTTACTGTGATACGCTCCATTTTGCTTATGGTGCTGCGTGACAGTCGCTTTGGCAGCTCAGGCAACGGCTAGACATTACAGTGGTATTGTGTTTTTCCTTCTATTAAACTGTCATGTATTTTCGGTAGTTGTGAGCGCTGAATAAGGAACAAAGATGGTCTTTTGTGTTTCGAAACTAAAAGCATGAGCTGTCAGATTTTTTTTTCTTCTTATATTAAACTTCAATGTGTTTTTGCATTTAGGGTGCAGTAGGTAAGATTAACAATGTTTTTCATGCGAATAATCAAATGAGTTGCTAGCTGTCTACTACAGGAAGTAGAAGAGTACAAAAAAAACCAGAGAGAGCGCGCTGAATAACTCTTTCAGGGAGGGTATTGAACAGCTGATGTTTTTTGGTGTCGATGAGCCTCTGAAGGCTGTGCCAAGCAGCTGGTGTGCTATACAGTAATACAGTACGTTATAACGCTCTCAAAGAAGCAGAAGTAGAAGGACACACTCAGCTTCTCCTGAAGGTTGTTCTTTTCTGAGTTTCCTCTGGAAGTAGACTTCTTGATCAATGCTGTGGTTTTCATGGTCCAGAACGCATTCGTACCAAGGAAACTGAAAGAATAGTGGATCCTTGGGCCCACCTCCCCATCCCATTCCATTCCATTTGATTTGTGGTTGCCTAAACAAGCATTTGAAACAATTCTGTGTCTATAGTGATATGAGTGATATTAGTACAAACTAGGGATGCACCGATACCGGTATCGGGTATCGGCCTCGATACCACATTTTCTAAAGTACTCGTACTCGTTAAAAGTC
>JAQMYG010000011.1:13741299-13752092 GCA_030014215.1 Clariallabes teugelsi
TGGCT
The DNA here is from genome assembly GCA_030014215.1 of Clariallabes teugelsi. NCBI lineage: Eukaryota > Metazoa > Chordata > Actinopteri > Siluriformes > Clariidae > Clariallabes > Clariallabes teugelsi. Next base: position 13,741,305 of record JAQMYG010000011.1, read on the forward strand.
TTACTGGTGCGATTTTGAAAATGTAAGCATGCTGGGTAATTAAGCTCACAGATCTAGGAAAAGCCATGAAAGCAGGGTCCTGGAATTCGATCGAGTGTGAAGTATTTATTTATTTTTTCCCCCCATTGTGGTCAAATGGCCAGTACTCAGTACTTCTCCTTTTAATGATTATTATTTTCCAACCACATTTTTTCCACAGAGTTGACACTTCAGCACTTTCCTTCCAGGTTAGGACGATGTATTTAAGGGTTCTTAATCCAGTTCCAGTAATTCCAAATCTCCTTCTTTGCTTAACGCAGCCCAAATTTTTTTTTTCTTTCTTTCTTTCTTTTTTTTTGGCCAGGCAGTGTATTTTACACACCAGATTGTATAATATGAAAGCAAATGCTGTTTTCTGTTATTTTAAAATGGTAAACTGGAATAAAACAAAATGATTAGACTCTTGTAATGTTTGAATAACTGATGTGTAAACTAACGTGATTAATTTTTCCAGCTCTCGCCGTGCAGCCCAAGGGTGTAGAAAGTAATCTCGTAAAGTAAAACCCAGCTGAAAGCAGTCCAAGCGAAAGCACGGAAGAAAAACCAATACAGATAACAGGAAAGCTAATCCAAGTCTCAACAAGACCCAAGCACAACAACAGAACAAAAGCAACCAAAAAAGGGGGGGGGGTACTCTGATTCGAAGAGAAGCACATGTTCGTGATGTTCTCCTAAGGAAGCTAATTGATTTTGCTGATGAAGCACTCAGTGGAGCTTTTTAGAGCGCGTCTTAAGCAGCATTCATTTCAGTTAATTGCTTTGTTTAATGGTATTGAAAGGTCGCTTTGCAAAGGAGCTGTGTCCTCTTTTCTTGGATGGGAATGTCTTTAATCAGACTCTCTCTGTGGAACATGAGTGTCAAGCGCTGTTTATAAACTATTCAATTGTAATGACACGCTAGGACTAAGCATCTGACATCATGGGAGCTTTACGCAGAGTTCTGTCCCGGTGTCTCTGATTAGATGAAGGATATTTGCAGAAATGGTTGTAACTTGAAAACAGTTAGGGGTGGGGTAGTTTAGATATTTTTCTGGGGAAAAAAAAAAAAACGATTAAAATCACGATCACAATTTTTCAAGGCGATGGACATAAGAGACGGTGCGGCCCCTGATTGCTTATTATTCCAACCAACGTGGGAAAGATATGAATAATTTCTCCTACGGGCTGAGGCTGAAGTGAGACGCCTGTTCAGGGAGCCTTTAATGGTCCACGTGTCGTTTCTGATGCATTTGATTAAAAACGCATTTGATTAAAAAAGGGGGCGGCTTTGGCTTTTGACTCTAACCTTGGCCTTCATTTCTCTCTGAACGCTGGTGTGCTGTTGATCTTTTTGTTAAGGGTGTGCTAAGTTCACAGCGCCCCCTTGTGGGTCTGATGCACTCTGACCGAGCAGATCTCTCTGGACAAGCGTCCTACTGATCTTCATCAAGTGTTTAATAAATAAAACATTACAGGAAGGTGGAAAGATATCTCATCCATCACACACACATGTTTGTTTGTTTGTTTGTCTTGGAGGCGACTTTTGAGGTTTTGAGTGTGTCCTCCGGAGATGTGTGTGCTGTCATGATTAATGGACAGTGCTGCATCAGATTAGACTTATTCATATTGGTTTTATATTTATCAATACTAACCATTCATAGACATATAGACTTATAGAGGAATAATGGACGCTTGTCATGTGATGTAATCTGGGAAACACGGCATCAGCAGAAAGATTTAAAGTGTAAATGTGGATTCAGGACTCAAGTTCACCTGGGGATTACTTTCGATTCTCCAAATCCCATAAACATCCCGGTAGGTTTGGTTTTATTTAGTGAGGCTTTAAGTTGTATAATCAAACTTTTTGCAGATTGAAGATTTTATCCCTGATTAGATATCTGCATAATTGTTCAAGTGTACACCTTAAAAACGGACAGTGAGTGTATAGTGTATGAGTCCCATGTGTCGTGTAGCTCTATATAGTGACTCGTGTATGTCCAGGTTTGTTTTCCATTTTTATAGATTAAAGAGTTAAAGGTACATACCATCGGTCTGATCTGTGAAATCATCCAGTAGGATTTGTGGCTTTACTGCAGTACGCCTGAAATGTCTAGAATTCTGCACAGAGCCTTTATTTCACTGGGGTAAAAGAGTTTATAACATCTAAGCCGAGTGAATCAGCTTTCTGCAACCCATAACAGGACTGGGAAGTAGACTTTGGATCTTTGACTTGCCAAGTGCCCTTGCTGGTGAATTTGTGATTTGTCCTCCTGAACACCACATTGTGCAGAAGAGCAGGCACCTTGTGATGTAGTTGATGGTGCGGGACACGTCCCGAGCGCTCTGGGAAAGCTGCCTGCATCCGGCCAGGTGCCGCCGCTGCGCTTATCGCCGTCAGCTCTGCAGAGAGAAAACGAGCGGATCGCCGAGAGGCCTGGAGCGGCACACAACCCCCACGGCTTATATCCCGAGATTGCTCGAAGCCAGCAACTTTTAAATTGGGTCCTCTGTGCCACCAGATCAGGATGCAGCCCTGTGAGAGCCATCCTCTGTAAACAGGCTAAAGCCAGCGTGAGGGAACCATGGACCTGTGAGAAGGGAACTGAATCGATGAACGGCTTTGCTGTTGCCTTAGTTTCTTTTTCAGGCGGTCATCACGTTCGCACCAGGGAGTTTAACCTCAGAAATGAGCGAGAAAGTGAAATATAGACTGACAGAGTGTGAGAGAGAGAGGGGGAGAGAAGGCCAGTGTGATGCAGCTTATCGTCATGAGCTAAAGATTCCCTGCACGTCCATTTGCTTGCATTAATCCGCTAAATCGCGTGGCTGGTTTGAACGGGATGAACTTCATTACAGCAGGAGCATAATCCCTTTAGTGAGCCTGCGGTCAGATTTTATTACAGATCACTAGCAGGTTTAGCTTAGTCTCTCTGACTGCAGGAAGAAACCTATAAACCAAGTAGAGCACAACCAGGTTATTAAACTATCTGTTCTTGATTAGCGATAAATTCCATAACATGTTTATATTAAATAGTAAAATGTTTCAGCGTTTATTTTCCCAGCATATTTTGAGACGTTTATCGCCAGGTCTCAAACTGTTCCTGAGATCAGGGCAAAGGGAAATACTTGTTTCTCGACTCTGTGACGTTCAAGTCATAATCACGTTTAAATTGGTAAACAAAATGGTCTTTTTTTAGATCTCTGATACTCGCCGTATGTAGAGTACTGGTTAGGAATTTTAGGAGAGTTGCTCCAACCCCTGTGTGAGAATTGTCAAAAACAAAACAAAAGGAATGAGGAATAATTTTGTAGTTTGTGGTCCATTCCGGAGAGGCACAAACACCTTCAGTGTCTGTAAACTGTCTGTAAACCACCTACGAGGTCTGTCAGCCACCTTCGAATAACTTACAAACTGCTACAATTTTTTTTCTTGTTCATTGGATATTTCACATTTTTGAGTGCGGAGTAAAAAAATTATTTTGCCCGCAGTTTCTCTTCCAAAGCGAGACAGAACTCTGGCTGATCTTCCTATGATTTCCTATGATTTCCAAATTAGATCAGCTGCTGATCAAATTGAGGATTGTGTGAAAGGGGCTCTGTTTTTCCACCTGCTTAGTTTCGGCTTAGCTATGTTTGTCTGATGATTACGTTATTTACCGACAACGTTACGGCATTACTGATTTGTTCTTTTTAGTTTTAGGGTTAACAGTGTTTCCTCCTGTTCTGAAATAGACCTGCAGTGGCAGGCAGCGGAAACACGTCAGCATTACCTGCCAGCACAATAGTAGTCTACGCCATGAAAACACATACGGCCTTTAACATAATATTTTTTATTTATTTGAGATTCAACCAGTTAACCCTCCCCTTCATCTACCCATTTGTGAGAAGAAAGAAAGTAAAAACTTTTAGAACTAAACACTCTTATCTTCTAGTCTGAGTCGTTCGTTCTTTTGAATCTACTGCACCGCATAGCGGCTATGGGAGTCACGTGACAAAAGAACAAATGATTTGGACCGAAAAGACTCAAAGGTAACGCCTCATTTCTGTTGCCTGTACATAACCTACGGAGGTTTAGCGATGCTTTGTGAATGCGCACCCAGTAGAAATAAAACAAATCACTCTCTGAGACTACTTGTTGTTCTGAGTCACGTTAAAGACTCTTCAAAAAGAGCGAATCGTTCATGAACGACCCAACACTAGTGTATGGAGATGGCACTGTTTGTCAGAACATTGTAAGCCATTTTTTGCATTATTGTGTTTTAATAAATATGTGTAGTGAAATAGTGAGACACATCCTTTTTTTCAGCACAACCTAGGCAATATGATGAAGAAAAAAAAAAAGAGTATAATAGGTAAGGAAATAGCACAGGTTTGTAAGATTACTTGTTTTATGCTTGTTTAATTGTATAATTATTATTATTATTATATCCACATTTTGTGATGTAATTTCCATATTATGGTAACAATACAATTTATGCGTTTTAAAATTACTTACAACTTTGGTTCTACATGATAGTAAGCATTGTTTATTATTATTTTAAAATAAATCGCCCAATAATGACAATGCAGTGTTGTCGAACAGATTGCTGCCGCTTTAGTGTTGAAGGTTAAAACCTTATTATTTTTACACTGCCATCGCAGTAGCAGAATAAACAGGTGCGGTAGCGTGTGAGGGAACTGACTGCTACCAGTTAATTGATCACGGACAGATTTTTGATGTATGTTAATATATTGACTTTAATCGACCTTTCCTACTGTCTCTTGTGTTCAGATAATGCATGACAGTTATTTTATTATAAAAACCATAGCAACAGAAAACAGCACACAGTCTGATTTGTGAAAGGATTGCGTACGTGGGATTTCTGCACACAGGATTGTGATTTTATTATATTAAAATTTGTTTGTTTTCTCGTGAGACATTTTGGCAGTGTCTGTGTGTGTATATACTGTATATATGATGAAGCTGGTGCTAGTCTCAGTGACCTGTGCTGATGTTCAGTAGTAATGATGCATGGAGAAGCAGGTTCGGCTTGTGGCTGAATCAGTGTGTGCTGAGTGACGTGCCTGGTTTTCAAGACTGTCAGCCCTTCAGCTTCCTGAGACCACCATCACCACCCACCCATCCATCCATCTATCCATCTTACTCAGCGTTGCCATGAGAACATGTCAACTCTCAGACCCTTCTCCATTTCCCTCCTCCGTGTTCTGCACAACACCACCATTTCTCGATGGGGGAAAAAGTCTTAAACTCATTTGCCTGAACTGACAGATGATATTTTTCATAACCTGCGATTGCAAGAAAACCTGCAGTTTGTTCAGGTAAAGGCATGCTGCCAGTTGGCCTGGATGTTTTTCTAGCACCTTGATGGGAAATGATTAATCTTCCCATGCTCCCGTGCAGCTGGAATCTGTTTTTCACATGGCCGAGCAGCTTCTCACAGACTCGCTCGACAGTACGGGTTTGTCTCATAGAAAGAATGGAATGATGTGTAGAGTCTTTGTTCTGAGCAAGGAGACTGTATTATACTGGACAACTTCATTTACCTGGTGCACTTACACATCTGCGTTTCAACTGTGTTCTAGCCAGAGCTGAAACATGGAGCAGCTGCCGGGCGCCGAATGCTACAGGTGTCCTTTAAGCACATGTTGAATTCTGCACTAATCTATGTGGAAGGACTTTTGTGTGAATGTTTGAATGCTATGTGCTAAGATTTGTACTAGAATTGTGGACAGATTAGCAACGCAAGTTTAACTGTACTAGCTACACACTGTACGCCAAGCAGTATACCAAGAATCTTGCTCAGAGTTGAGCCAGTTCAGAGATTAAACCATAACTCCCCGATTCCTTTATCCTTAATTTGGTCTTGTTGAACTCCTCATTTACGGATCATCTACCATCCGGTGCGACTGAGGGCAGGACCACACTTCATTAAGGACATGAGAATCTACGTTCAGCTTCTGTTTAATTACCCGTTTTTGCTGTACAGAGAAACCGGTGTGTGTTGCGTGATTTCTGAAGAGTGAAGAGGTATGAGGTTGAGAAATGTTCAGGGAGTTGAGGACAGACTTAAAAGCAGTTCGATTCACTTTGGTAAGAAACTTTATTGTGTAAAAGATGAAATGCAGTTTAATCAATACTTAATCACAATATCAATTTAGCAGTGAGGTAACTTTGTCATCTTACGCCATGACTAACAGTGACATCATTACAACCCTAGTGCACCGCTTTGTATACTTAATCATACCGAGCACCAAGACCTCGAATCTTAAAAAAAATTATAAAACTGTCATAACTTGAAAGTTTTATACCTTATCTTTATTCACCAGATTCACAACTGAATTGAACATGAGAAATTAAATGTAACTCATTCATTATAACATTAGTTTTCTCACTTAAGCTCTTGTATTTGAAGTTTGTTTATATGCTGCACTTGGTTTTTAACATTTAACATTAAATTAAATTAAACAAACACTATTTTCACAATTTTATTTACTATTTATTATTTCTAAACAAATTTAGCAAATAATACACTCCTACCACATGCGTACACATGCGACTTTTGCATAGAAATGTGTTTTGGTTGCAGTCATGACTAATCAACATGACAACCAGTCAATTCCGGCCACTGGCTGATCCACCGGTCCGGTGCATTTCTATTATAAAGGTAATAAATCATTTAAAAGTTGGTTTTGGAATCAGTGCGGCAATCCAGGAAATGGCACACGAAGGAAAAGCGATTCATAACCGAGTTGAACCTCCCAATCTCTAATGAACAGAATTTTTGGGAATTCATTTAATCTTCTGTTTTGTTTTTTAAGCTAATGAGAAATATGTTATTACATTCAAATATGCTTACCTGAAAAGCCATATACATGTACTGTAGCTGATAATAATAACTTAAGATCAAATACATTCCATAGGAAGGAAATCACTTCCTCCCCATTCAGGCCCCACTGATGTTGTCGCGTCTAAACAGTGAACTACTTCCACAATTGGCTTCCATGCCTGAGTACGCTGTATCATTCTCGAGTTCACCTTTTCCAGCGGATTTGGGTCAGAGCGCATAACAACTGTGTTCTTACTGATCCAAATAAATCGAACATTGGGGACAAATGTTCTCAGAAAAGATCACTGGACCCTCATATGAAAATTCCCAAAAAGTAAAAAAGTGACACTTCAGTTACTCGTCGAAGGTGTCGATATTAACCCCTCTTTCACATGATGGAGAGGGGCAGTGCGTGTAGGGGGTGGTATTAGTGCAATAGTATCCGAATAGTTTTACTAGTACCAGTAGACGAGCGCAGGGTCAGACTGATACCTGGTGCTCGTATCCGGTCATCAGGACATCCCAAGTTGTAGAGAAGTTTGTGATCAGGATGCTAGGAAAAAACATGGAAATGTTGCATCAGACTAGAGTAAAACTTTTGCCAAAACGAATTTGCAGAAAGGAAGTTGCGCCTAACAGAAGAAGAAGAAAAAGAAAAGTAAAAAAAAAAAAGAGTTAATTTTTCTGTTGCAAACTTTCAGCGTCGTATGTTATCAGCAGTACTTCACTGTGCTAGCATATGGCTGCAGTGACTGACGCTCATCCCCAACGCTGTTCTTTCTCTCACCATGTTTTCATCAATTTTTCCGAAACTGATTGATGGCTGAACTCTCCAGGCAAAGCTGAGTGACAGTCAGGCTCAGCTGGATGCTTCTCATCGACAAAACTTTCAATCCCTGGCCTTCTGTTTACCAGGAGGGTTTCACTTTTCCCTCACTTCCGTGTCCAGTGTACGAGCCTTTCTGTGGCAGAAATCAAACAACCCGGAAAAGCGAGTTTTCTCTCTGGTCTGACAGCCCACACATCTGTCATTTGAGCATCATCCATTTCTTCTTCTCCGCTGTGCCGTGTTCGTCTTTTGAGCTCCGTGAGACCTCCCGTGCTCCCGAAGATGAGCTAAATTAACCGAAATGACCCCTGCTGCTCAGCTCAGAGTGACCTCCTCCTCCAACAGTCCCTGGCAATAAACCAACCATTTTCCGGAAAAAGAAAAAAAAATTAAGGGAGGGGGAAAAAAAATCCCTTTAAATTCACGCCGGCTGCCAGGGTTTCCAGCTGTTATCTTCACTTAGTGCATAGCTGCTCATGAAACATTTTCATCACTGGCTTAAAGCATTTCAGTCTCTTTCCTTCTTTCTCTGCTAGCACATAGAGAGAGAGAACCCTGTAGGTATATCTTCAGCATCCGTCTGTTCCCCACTGCTGGGGCTTATTTAAGATTTCTTTAATGCTGCATTTTAAAAAGAGTCGAGGTACATTACTGCCCCAGGAGGCGAATGTTAGCAGCTGAGCGACAGGATGGTACCTTAATAAGAATACTTCACATGCAGACCTCTTTTAAATTTACATACAGATTCTCAAAGTGCTTTACATTTTCTCAAAATGGCGCATTTATATAAGGAATCCTTTTTTTTTTATGAATGTAATCTTCCTGTTTAGTTCCTAACTTATCAGCTTCATTAATCACTTTGGCTGGTTATCACCTTTAATAAGACCTTCGTAAGTCCAAATCCGACACGTTGTTGACCTATCTGCACTGGTTGCCATGGTGACTCACATGCAGCACTGTATTTCCTCCTATATTGCCCTGTTTCCGTACATCGCCTGTGCTGATGCATCCCCCAAATTGCTTACAGACATTTAATTTGGTTCTCTGTCCAGGGACTATTGTTCTCCATTTCCATACCGCGGTTAAGGCAGGCGCTCTTCTGAAAACATGGGTAATTTAGCTGCACGGAAAATTCAAGGGCAGTGCTTATTTTCCAACTTAGCAGTGATAAGTGCCAAAAGCAGCAAGACCTCCGAAAACAGAGGAACGTAACTCTACACAATTAGAATGATTGATTTATTTCCATCTCATCTTTTTCCCATTTGCTTTTCAGCTACGGATCCTTGTCACATACCCTGTGTGTGTGTGTGTGTGTGTGTGTGTGTGTGTGTGTGTGTGTGTGTGTGTGTGTGTGTGTGATTCGAAAGTATGCTTCTGTTAAATACAGGAAGCATAACACGGTGGTCTAGAAATTGAAAGAAGTAACGCTGCACATTATGCAGTCCAGCTGAGGATGTCGTTATAATCAACACCAGAAAACCACCAATCGAATCTTCAGTGCAGCAGCTTGAGGGAGTTTTTTTGAAAGTGTATACCGAGTTTGCCTGCTGAACGATGATGCCCTTGAGAAGTTGCTGTAAATTCCCTGATACACAGTACGGGGAGATATCGAGGCACACGCCACTTTCCTTCCAGCGATGCCGAGAGGTTTCGGAGAGCCGTCCGGCTGTAAAATCTCATTCCATATAAAAGAGAATTACCCACATGTAGGCCGGACCTCCGTATTTGGTAATAAAGGCACTGTGATGGATGATACGATTGCTGAGTGTGTCCTGTCATTCATGCATAATGTGATGCACAGTATGGAGAGGTGCGTGTGTAACGATTGTTTAGAAGGTTACGCAATCTATTAAATTCTACATTGTCCTGAATAATTCTGCTGAGTGGAAACAAAACAAAAAAAAAACAATCAGACGGGAATGAGAAACAGTCCGGCCTGTGGCTGGCACTTGGCACGGACGTTCTCTGAGAAGGCTGTATCGTATCAGGAGGACAGTCTCCAGGTTTTTGATAACGATAATCTGGATGTGGGAAAATCAGTGCAGTGGTCAGAGTTGCAGGTTTAATGGGATGGTGATGAAGACGATGTGATTCTAGACGCAGTGATTGACGTGATTCTGCACCTGTCCTTTCCCTTGACTCGAAGTGAGCCTCTGAATTGTTGAAAGCGGTGACTTATCTTTCTTCATCTAGTCAACAGTGCTGATCGAGTCTTCCGTCACATGGAGGGCGTGTGATTTGATAAAAGAAACTGATTGTCAGTCACCATGCTCGAGTCTGAGCTGCAAGTCAGACTGAACTCCAAATTGTCTTGCACTTTATAATTTCGAGCAGTTCAATGAAGCACAGAAGCCAAGTGAAATGCCTGGTGTAATTGGAGAATGAGGTCAGAAGAGCAAATTATTTTGACACTGTAATGTTTTACAAGCTTATCCGTACATCCATACACGGGCCTAATGATGCCAGTCTGTATGCTGTATGTATTTAAAAAAACAAAACCGCATGACTAGTTCAAATCCTTCTTAAAGACATGCTCGGGAGAAAAGAAAGTGATTGCAAAGGCTGTGTAAAATACGACACTGTAATCAACCCCCGTACTTGGAGATCCGATCCCGTGATGGAGACAGCGGGAGCGTGGCAGCACAGGCCAGTCTGTAGGCTGAGCAGAGTTTTCTTTTGATGACTGTGCGGGATGCAGTCTTGTGTTAGAAGCTGGTTAGCTTTGTAGCTCACCTACAGTAAGGCATAAATAAACCACACAGAGGCAATTCTGAATGAATTAAAAGCACTTACTAAGGAGTCAAGGTGTCCTTTAAGGTGACAAATGCAATCAGACATGTTTTCTTGCTGAAAGCGTCTCTGTGACTGGTTTTGAATGTTGTTTTTTTGGCAGGTAGCTGCTCTGTCCTCGGTATGGAGGTCCGGACGGACAAACTTTCTAACACGCTGCAGCCGACGATTGGCAACAATGACTGTAGAACACCTGGGACACGAAGTGATGCGTAAACGTCCCAGTGCTGTTACTGTCTGTTATCACTAGGGATGCGACGATACCACTTTTTTGGAAAACGAGTACGAGTATGAGTACTTGCATTTCAGTACTCGCCGATACCG
>JAQMYG010000011.1:13775719-13785929 GCA_030014215.1 Clariallabes teugelsi
ATTAGGTTTAATTACATCAGACGAATATCTATTACCTGTTTATTTTAGTATGATCATTACATATACTATAAATGATTTTTAAAAAATAGCCAATAATAATAATAAAAAATGCATTTCTCTAGGGAAATATCGTTATCGCAATATTCAACAACAATATCGCATATCGCATATTTTCCTAATATCGTGCAGCCCTAGTAGTGTAGTACTTATGCGCTCGAGACCCTTGATGTAGACGTGACTCAGACGCATAAATCAGGCTTTACTAATGCAGCCCCAGAGCTGACTATTTTACAATAACAGCATGTCCTCAAGTGTTGTATTCCTCTAATATCACACTAAAAGTATTGCAATTCCTAAATGTTAAGAAAAACGTTACATTTTACACCAAACATAATGTTGCTCCGTAATTTTAAAAGCTCTGTAAATGCACAAGTTATCATGTGCTTCATCTGAGGATCAGCTGACCACACCCTGAGGACGAGCTCTTTTTTTTTTTTTATTGTTAGGTTTAATTTTGTTGTGGAGCATTCGATTGAAATGTTCCGGATCCTTTTTTTTCTCCTTCTTTTTTTCCTTTTAAATTAATAACACAAAATAATGTGTTACTATGAAACCACAAAGCGTCATTTTTCAAAAGACTTTCCAGTGTCGTAACTGGAGACTCCTTCCCCTGGAGACTCCTTCCATTAATGTTAAATAAATGTCTCCTTACCAAAAACTTTTCTTTTTGGCATGTATTTAGTTTTGTTTATTATTAGACTTGGATTATAAAGTGCCTCTGTCATGCAAATCCTTGTGAACGAACCGCTGAAGAATAACGCAATAGAACAAGCGAGCCGCTTCATCTGAGTTGCATCCAGAGCTAATGTTGCCAGAGCCGAAGTAACCGACGTTCTGACCAATCAGAATCAAGAATTGAGCAGAGTAACGATGCAGTGTTATGAGCTCCATGATGCGCAGTTTAAATTCGACGTCTGCATGGTGTTTTGTAAATCTGTTCCAACATGCAGTCAGTGATCCTGACGATACAATCAACATATCTTGTCGCTCCCGCCTACATCGGGGGACGTTATCTAGTTTCTGTTCTCACAGAGCCATTTATCACCAGCGATGCCTTACAGATAGCTGCATAAATCATCAGAGCTAATGCGAGCTCGCGGGGGAAGTCGTTTAAGAGAACTTTGCCCTTGGATGGTATAATTTGGTTTTCTGTTTTGTCATGGAATTACAGATGGGTTCCTCTGTTGTGTTTGTCTCAGATAATGTTGCCATTTTTTTGTTTTTTTTCCCCCCTTCAAAATACAAATCTGTATCCAGGCCCTGAGCTAAGCACGATTTGGTTTTCTTTTAATTTGCAGCAACTTTTCTGCTGAGTTTCCGTCTTTTTTCTTTTTTTTGGTCAATGAAAGCCAAAGGTCTTGAAACTTATTTTCCTTGCTCCAAATTGAAACTTGCTTTCTATCCTCGAAATTGAAACTTGCTTTCTTCGGGCACTGTCTCACTCTGAGCAATGTAATTTCAAGGGTTTCTGGTTTAGGCACCACAGGGATAGATCACTTTTTTTTTTTTTTTTTTTTTGCTTTACATTAACAGTGCAACCAGTACATTTTGATAATCATCGGCATTCTACGTTTTTGAAGCAGGCTCATTTTGCCAGAATGCAATTACAGAACCATCAGTGCTGTTGTTTTTTTCTTTCCTTTTATCTTTTGGAAAGCCTCAGAACCCTGGAGGAACTCCTGTTCTCCGAAGCGTTCACATGCCATGTGTACCCCCTACAACTGCTCTGAATTCACACCCTGGTTTGCTGTCTTTTTTTCCCTCTTTTTCTACCCTGTGCTCATGAAGTGGCATGTGGTTTGTTGCAGTTTGATACAGCATATGGATCCCATTGCCCTACGGAACCCACGAAATTGTGAAGGGTGATAAAAGGATGTCCTTGGTATCACAGCATGAGGAAAGCACAAAGCCTGGGAGAATGCTAGACCTGATTGTAGAGCTGCTCTGTGCCATGCCGAGCTCCTATCTATGGAATGCCATTGTTGGAGAACTGTTAGGTGTCCAGTTAGGGTGGTGAGGCTCTTTTGTGTGGAGTAGAACTGGTGTGTCTGATGGAGCACTAATTGCACTGCGATGGCAGTTACCCGGTACAACTGAAGCTTCTTCTCATCGCTTATCTGGTTTCCCTGCTTTATCTAAAGTGGGACCCACAGACACGGTTAATTTATGGACTCTCAAGCTTATCAGCTAAACAAGACTTTCAAAAAGACAGAGTTGCTAAAGAAAAAGAATAGGGCTCTTGATTACTGTTTGTTTGTGAACACGCATTCTGTCCCGATATCAACCTGTTCATTTAGACTCATCAGCTGAGCACCTCCTTCTCACAAAATCACCTCAATACATTATGATGAGGAGGCATCTCAGCTTGGCAATGCAGCCGCTTGAGCTTATTAGAAGGTACATCGCTGCTCTGTATGTGTGGTAGCCCAGGAGAAGATTGTAGGCTTAGACCTGCAAGCGGCTCTGCACTCCTCCACTGTATAATTTCCTAATTTTGTTTCTAAAGACATGCGTTACGCTCTGCCATTCCCCCTGACTGACAGTACAGACCTGCATTTACATCTCACTGATCACTCGTATACAAACCTGTGAGAAACGCCAGAGCGAGACTTCTATCTCGTTGATTACGGCCGCCCTTAAAGCGTGAATATCAACATCATTAGCACGAGAAAGGGAGAATGGATTCCTATAAAAGGACAAAGCTCTTATCTACACATTTTAAAATGCGAAAGCTGATGAATGAGTTTGCTAAACTAGACATTTAGAGTCAGTTTGAGTCTTTAAGAAATGATGCAGGCATGGGTAGACTTTTTAAAACAAGAAATGTAGCATATCTATTAGAATAAAAAAGGCCCATGTGTCCACACTCTGGCTGGAGGTGTAGCTACAGGACATGCTCAAGCAGTACAGGCCTACCCAAGGGTGATCACTTGATCAAGAAAGATCCCCTCTCACAGGGGAGGGATGAGAGGTACTTGGTGCTCCCACATTAATCAGCCAATCAGGGGCGTCTGTGAGCTCACGCAAGCGGAAGGAGTGGATAGCGCTGTCTTCCGAGTGTGTTACGCCCCCAACGGTGAGCAATCCCAAAAGATGCGGTCGGCTGGCGTCAAGTGGCTCAGAGGAAACTCCTGCGGGTCTTCGGCCCTCCCGACTGAGTGGTATTAGAAGCCTTAATGTGGGAGCCCCCTAGTGACGGGGAGGAATTGGACACGACTAAATTAGGGAGAAAACCTGGGAAAAATTATTTTAAAAAACAACAACACTGTTTTAAAACCTCTGACATGCAAAGACATATCTGTGGCACTTTTCATGAAATCAAAAGGATAAAATAAAAAGAATGACGGTGGTCAGGTGAAGTTAATATCAAATTAATTACAGATGATGAAGATGATGATGAACCAAATAGAGGAAACTGTTACAGGAAGTGGAGATTGATGGGTTGATCAAGGTTTCTTCGGATCTGTCTTCTGCTGCATAGTTTGGACGAGCAGCTTTTTCCACATGCGTGCAAGAACAGGCGTTCTACAGTTTCTGTCCAACAAGCTGGCTTTCGTCAGGAACTGTGTGTCTAGATTGCGCCTCATTCCAGATCCTAATAATAAAATTAGTCGATTAAAGAACACTAAATAAACGTTGAATCAAGGATCATTCTCAAAAGTTGCAGGCGTTCACTTTCAGATATTGTGGGGGGGGGGGAGAACCCTTAGCAAGCAAAGAACCTTTAACTACCCAAAGAACCCCAGAGGAATCCTGCGTGTTATTGCTGTTAATTACTCTACATGCCTTTTATACTCCAGAGTTAATTAAAGAAGACTTCTGGGTAATGTAATGATAATGAAGGCTTCCATTTCTGACTGTCTCTTTTTTCAGTTTGTCTGTCTGTTTCTTCATGTCTTGTTCATATCCTTGTCTTTTTCTGTCCCCTAAAAAAATGTCTTTCTTTTTCTCACTGTTTTTTTTCTTCCTGCATCTCTTTTATTTTCTTTTTGCTTTTCCTATGTCTTGCCTCTGTTTGTCTTGTTCATATCTTTCTTTTTTCTTCTGTTCATCTAATTCTTGTCTGTCAATCTGTCTGCATGTAGCGTATGAATTTCATGTCCTGAGGCACACTAAGGTAATTGCCTTGAATGGCCTACAAATAGCAGGAGCACTAAGGCATTAAAGTTCTACAAGGGGCAGTGAGGCAACTTTGCCATCACACCTAAGATCAGGAATGCATTTTTATTACATCATACACAGCAGATCATCATCCAGAGAATGTGGTTTCTAAATTTAGTTTAGTTAGTTAGAATTTTTATTTAGTTAGTAAATGTAAAAGTTAAGAACAAGACCTTGCTTGCCGTCATGTAGATTATGGAAAATAACAATCCGTTAACTGTAAAGTAGGGATGGGAACCACCAGGGATCACTTGATACGATATTATCAATCAATATTATTATTTTAGGTTAGGTATTAATATTTTATTTAGATTTTGTTAAAATTGTGGGATTATAGAGGAATGGCAACATTGGCAACTACTTCAAATGCAACAATATAAGCAGGTAGTCCCAAACTTGCAAACACTCGAGTTACAAATTTCTGCAGATAGGAACTGACCGTAAATCCGGTATATTGTATGTATGTATGTGTGGGGGTGCGGATGAAATTAATTGGCCTTACCGGTTTCAGTGAATCAGACCGGGAGCGCATTGATAGAAAATGTCCTGTAAAGCTGTCCTGATGGTGAATAATCCTAATTTAAAACAGAGTTTACAGTCCAAAACAGTGGAAAACAGCTCTGAGACAAAATGGCGTCCTGGGTTCCCCTTGCAAGAGACAACACTTAGATTTCACGTGAGATTCATTTCCTTAGGCATGGTTATGGTTGGGAAAGGGGACAGAGATTCAGTCAAGTGGATTAGTCTGCTTTACATTGTATATTCATGTCAAAGGCTCACTAAGTCGGACTTAAGAACAAATCAGACTTACGAATGTGCTCACGAACGGAACTTGTTTGTAAGTTAGGGACAATCTGTAAATGAAGAATTTTATTGATTTTCCAGTCAGTGTGACAATACATAAAGATACAACGAAAAACTGTGATTTTAAATGACTGAAATGCAAGCAACCTATTCATTAAGAAGTAAAATAGAAATAGGCCTATTTTGAAATTAGCGTTTTCTACATTTTATTCAATAAAGCATTTTGTTTTGGCAAAAAAATTATTTCTTATTAGAATTAGATGTGTAGGCTTACTGGTATATATAACGAAACAATTCTTATCTGTCATGTTTGCAGTTGTTGCAAGCGTTTTTGGTGTATCAGATATTAAAATATTCTCATATCTGATTTATTTCTGTATTTCTCAGCTGAAAAAGCTAGAAACCTTTCTGCATTTAGTTGCAAGATTTAACAATTTTGACCTTTACACTTCTTTTAATTTCACAGTCATGTAAATTTCATGGCCATGTACATAGCACTACAATTCATCCAAACTATGCACATGCACAGAGCAAAGGCTCGCTTGATGCAAATTAGGCCCAGCAGTTATGGATCAGAGCAACTTCAAAACTGCATTTCTTGTGGGATGTTCTCATGCCGCAGTGGTCAGGACCTACCAAAAGTGGTTGAAGAAAGGAAAACCAGTGAACCATCAACAGGGTCATACGTGACCAAGGCTCACTGATGCGTGTGGGGAGCGAAGGCTGGCCTGTGGATCCCAATCCAATAAAAGAACTACTGTAGCTCAAATTGCTGAAAAGGGTAATGCTGGTTCATCACAGTTTGGGTGGCAAAAGAGGGCACCAAGGTACGATAAGAAAAGGGCACAGCAAATTATTGCCTCCATGGTTTCTGAAATGAATAGGGCATCGTAAAAACTGGTCAAGGCACGGCAGGTAAATGTCTTCATTGCTGCTGTGAATTTCACACCTTGAGCATGACTGTTTTTCTTGCTTTCTCTTTTTCCTTTCTCCCTTTTTTCAGGCATTATTTTTTTTGTCATGTCTTCCTTTGTGTCTGCTTTTTTTTCCCCCCAGTATTTTTCTTTCTTTTTTCTTTGCTTATTTTATTTCCATCCTCCTTACATCTAGTTCTCTCTTTGCAGAGAGTCATGCTAATGAATGAGCTATTGTGCAGCATCTCTTCTGATCAGTAAATATCTGTGTTCTGTAAATGATTTGAAATCTTCCCCGGTTTCCCTCACACCACCTCCCCGTGCTTACACGCTGCTTCCCTTCGGAGTCAAACTGAGAGATGTTCAGGCAAGATCTGAGACGACTAACGCAGGAATGCGACACAGGAATGTCATGCTTTCGGGAAATCTGTAAACATGTCCTCCCTCTCCCCTCAGTGTATGAGATCTGGACTGAATCCCCCTGAAAGATAATGGATCATTTGGGAGTGTATTTCATTAACACTGCACAGTAGAGCGCGTTATCTCGATGCCGTGTGCCGAGCGCCTGGAGAGTGGCAGATCACTCATACCACACCTGCTGCAGAACCCATCAATTACATCGCTGAGGTTTATGGAGAACGGTCGACCTTTTTGCTTCCTTCCCTTTTTTTTATTCGCCCTCAGCTCACACACACGGATGTGTAGATGCAAGTGAGTTCATCCCCTGAGCCTGTTCGTGTGTATGCATGCACATGACATGTCGTTCTGTCTGCCTAAACTATTGCTCTGGTGGTTATTGGGAACATGCTGTCTTAAATTAAACATTTCTTCATCCTTGGGCAGATTAAAAAATAAATAAATCTTGCCATACATTTATGTGGTGTTTATAAGCCCTCCCCACACCCACACCCCTTTTTGCTCTCTTTGTCTGACTGCATGCTCCCGCATGAACGTAGGCGGATACTGAAGCCTGCACCTGAAGCGGTTCCCGTCTCTCTCGCGCTCACTGCCACTTCATTGCACGTAGTTACAGAAAGCGGCCATGATCGTCGACACCGGTCTGAAATGGACCCAAGGGACGAGCAAACCCTAAGTGCGAGTGCTACGATCACATCACTGCTGGTCTCAGTGCGCCGATAAAGGGTGCAAGTGGTCTGTGCAGACTGCCTTTAATAGATATGAGCAGGACAAAGGTGCATTCTCTTCCACCAGCAGAAATAATATTTGCCAAGTCTAAGACATGGGAGGAATTTCTTTTGGAGATAGCAGAAATTGTGCTTTGATATAGGATGAAAATTATATTGTGGTGGATCAGGGGACTGCTGTGTGGATTGTTTTGCTGCTAAGTGAATCACTGCAGAGAAGCCAAAAATGTAATCACTGTTGTGTAACTGTGATTCAGATCAACAGTAGAATTTCTCTGCTGTCAGAATCAAAGATTTGTAAATATCCGTTTCTGTTGCATTTATTCACAGGTAAATATTTATGCATCCATCAGCCATAACACTGAAACTACCTACAGGGATATGTTTATATTCAGCAATTGAACAGTTAATTCTTGAAATTGATTTCTTGAAGCAGGAAAAATAACAAAGCGTAAAGTTTCGAGTGTCTAAATTGCGATGGCTTGATGAGTGGATAAGAGCACCTCCTAAACTGTAGGTCTTGTGGGGTGTATGTGGTATGTAATGGTTAGTAATTACTTATATTGGTCCAAGAAACGACAACCAGTCAACCGGTGACTGGATCATGGGTGCCCAAGACTCGTTGTTGCGTGTGGAGTGCAAATCCTAGGCCGTCTGGTCTGATCAAGAGGAGCTACTGTTGCACAAATTGCCTCTGGTAAAAAGTTGTCCGAACATAAATTCTTTGCTTTTTGTCCTTTTTTCCCCCTTTTTTTGTATTGGACAGGTCTTAAAGAAGCAAATTAGAGTTTTCCCTCTTTTGTGACCTCATATAAGCTCTGAGATATGTTTTTAAATATATAGTAAAACATTCAGTTCTGTTTTTGTAGTAAAAATGGCCTTTTTCTACATTTTCTTTACATTACTTACATTTTTTTTTTTCTAAAAGTGCGCAAAAAAAAAATCCCAGAATAAAATAGTGCTTCAGGTAACCTGACCAAGCAATTTTGTTCAAATATAACCAGGCAAAGGCTATCGGATTCTTTCTCCAAAGCTTGTGATCCCAGCAAAACTCATCTTTTCAACATGCTGCTCTGGCACTGTTATGGGGCAGGAGGAAAGTACTATCCACGTGAGAGTACAAGTATGCCAGCCTGGATTTGAACATACAATCTCTGGATGATGGGAGAATGTACAAGAATCAAATATCTGAGGTCACCGGTCATGGTGGATCAAGCTGATAACCGGTTGATTACAGTCACAGGTCAAATAATCGGTGCAGGGAATCGGTATTCCCTGATGACGGTGTCCTCTTTCAGCAAGATACTGTAACGCACCATGACACACTGCAAAACGCATTCAGGAATAGTTTGAGGAGCAAGACAAAGTGTTCAAGATGTTGACTTGGCCTCCGAAGGGCCAAGATCTCAATCTGATCACGGGGTTCTAGAAAACAAGTCTGGATTGGGGTTACAACACATTACCAGGACATCCTGTAACCCTGTAAGTTGAAATATCTTGAGGGAGTTGTTTTGGTGGAGCAGTGATTGTACACAATATAAGGCAGACAGTAATGTTATTGTGGTTTTAATGTTATGGCTGATTTCCACACTGGAAAACGTTCGTCAATGATGACACATGCAGATATGCATGTGCAGATATCAGTGCATTGGTGCATTTTTTTTACATTTCAAGCCTCACATAATCTGCAAAATGATATACCTGTAGCGCAGCCACATAAGGGGTTTGTTTATATTGGCCACCGGGCCATATAAATGAACCCGCTATGGTTTATTTTGTCCCCCAGAAAGACAGTGTTTGGTTCCGGGGTTAAGCTCTCGCGAGCATGCACGAGGGAATCCCGATGACCGGGATCGGGTCACGTGTTCCTGCA
Organism: Clariallabes teugelsi; assembly: GCA_030014215.1. Taxonomy (NCBI): domain Eukaryota; kingdom Metazoa; phylum Chordata; class Actinopteri; order Siluriformes; family Clariidae; genus Clariallabes; species Clariallabes teugelsi. Next base: position 13,784,677 of record JAQMYG010000011.1, read on the forward strand.
TAATGCCGGAACCAGCAAAGGACTCGAGGTGGAGAGATGAAGAGACAGAGCGCTGGTTTAGGAAGAGAGAGAGAGCTAGTTTGCCGCAGCCCAAGGAATACGTTTCCCCAGTGGATTATTCTTTTGTGGACACCTACTATACCCCTCTCATTCCGTTTTCTCGTGCTCCCGGACTTAACATCTTCAACGGTGAGGCCGAGCCATCTCTCCCGTTCACCATTACACACACTACAATAACACAGACCCTGGACACTCATACATACGCACTCACACACTCGCATTACATTACATTACACACATTGTTTATAGTTGTATATATTTTGTATATATTGGTTTTTGGTGCACCTTGTTTGTTTGTTTGTCTGTTTGATGCACTTAATACACTTTGGGTTTGTTTGGAAGTTGTTGTTGTTACGTGTCTTTCCTTGCTCCGCGAAGCTTGCGCAACACCGGGAGTAAATAATATTAGCCCGTATTTAGATTCTCGACCCCGTAGCATTGTAATTAGCTTAAATTACATAGCTGAGCGGACGTTCATTGTCAGGCAAGATCACAACGGCCCTTGCCAGTTCTCTGTGTTTAATATGAAGTTTAGGCTTCAGCTCTTCAATAAGCATCTCACTGTTGATTGTTGGACATTTTTCTTGAATATGTTCCAATATTATTGGCCCTTGAGAATCCCTGAAAAGTGTAAGCATCAATTGTCCAGCTGATGGTTGACTTTTTCTTTGTCAGCGATCCATTCTGTTCTCTGCCGTTTACTCTGTGGTCTCACCCGTAGTGATGAATCCGTGTCTTGTCACAATGATTCTCTTTAAGAAACTTTCATCTTCCACATTTTGTAAGCAGATATCCAAACAGTTGTTTCAGCACCAGATACACCTTCAGACCACAAAAACAACAACAAAAAAAACTAATCACTTCGAGTTGCTCTTCTTTCTTGCTAATCACAAGCGTGGCATCCATATTTGGTCGCACCGTAGTTACAAATAAACCGATGCCACACATTCACAGCAGTGACATCAGAGAATAGTAGCTTTGAATGGAAAGCTCAATTTAGCTTAAACGGTAAGTCTATTTGAAAATAAGACGCTGTGTTTAACAAAAGTTTTAATAACTGGAGTGCACATATAATTTTTGACCCACCCTCATATTATTTATATATTACTAATGTACTGTATACAAACCGGATTCCAAAAAAGTTGGGACACTTAACAAATTGTGAATAAAAACTGAATGCAATGATGTGGAGA
>JAQMYG010000011.1:13824266-13835372 GCA_030014215.1 Clariallabes teugelsi
TATAATGTGTGTGTGTGTGTGTGTGTGTGTGTGTGTGTGTGTGTGTGTGTGTGTCCATGTGCGTCTTTACAGATTCAGAAGGTGGTGAACAAGAAGCTGAGAGAGAGATACGCACACAGACAGAAAGAAATTTCTGACGAAAACCACAACCACCACAACGAGCGCATGCTCTTCCATGGTAGAGTTCTGTTGCTAATGAAAAGCTAACACACAACAATTAAACATGTTTTTAATTTATTTGTTTTTTAAATTGGTCATTTGGTTGGTTAAACATTGATCTCACCTTTTTTATCTAAACTAAAAAAAATAAAAAAAAATACAACTCTCTGCTGATCCTGACATCACAGCCTGCTCGATAATTATGTCTACTAAAATACAGAAATTGTGTGTTGAGAGGACATGATCATCTGACTGGAACTGTGTTTTTATTCATTGACGCATTGTGAACAAAACTCATCTCTGCATCTCGGATCCATCACTAGCTTCATCCTTACAGCATCATTTAGCAGATGTTATAACCTTAAATGACGATATTATTGGACATTCCGGTCCATTTATAGGCAGAAGAGACAGTACATAGTGAACAGAACACTTGGCCTGTTACAGGACACTGACACTGATGCAGTGGAGCTACTGTAAAAACCACTGTTGATTACTTCTCTGTACCAGCACATCACCAAACTGCTTTATTTCTTTTGTAACTCAAGAAAGTTACATTTAAATGTATTTACTAAAAGTCAGGACGTTTTTATCCATGCACAGGTATATTTTTAAATGCTGTGAAGTGTCCACAAGTTGATCCTGTTATCAATATCCCTTATAGCAGCTACTGTATAAAAGTTCACCTTTAACCAGCTGCTGGTATTTTAAAAATATCAGCTTTATAGAATCAATAATTAGATCTGTATTAAAACAAACATTAATGTGAGGCTTAATGTTTATCTGTGTGTTAGAACTCCTATGCTTTTCCTTTCTCTGCGCAGGCTCTCCCTTCATTAACGCCATCATCCACAAAGGTTTTGATGAGAGACACGCCTACATCGGGGGAATGTTCGGAGCGGGGATATACTTTGCTGAGAATTCATCCAAGAGCAACCAATACGTGTACGGCATCGGCGGCGGCACCGGCTGCCCCACACACAAAGATCGCTCCTGCTACGTCTGCCACAGGTACAGGAGCTCTTAGTTCTAGCAACGTGTGTAAATAATTAACCGATGGCCTCATAATTATTGTGCGCTTTCTGTGTCGTGCAGACAAATGCTGTTCTGTCGCGTTACCCTGGGCAAATCCTTCCTGCAGTTCAGTGCCATGAAAATGGCACACGCTCCTCCGGGGCATCACTCTGTCATCGGGCGACCCAGCGTCAACGGCCTGGCCTACGCGGAGTACGTCATCTACAGAGGCGAGCAGGTCAGAGTTCACGCTTTTGTAATGAATAATTGAGTCTGTGTCTGAAACATAGCTGATGAATGTGTCAGGTGTCCAGTCACACCGGTCTTTTAGAAATGTCTCACAGTGATGAGTCATGACAGCACCTGACGTTAAACAGGAAATTGAGAAGATGCTCTAAAGATGAATTAGTTTTATTCAAACTTCAAATCTCAACTCAAAATAGCATGATATTATTCCATATGGACCACGTGTTGCATAGAAGAGTAGTTCACAGGAAGTCAAGTTGTTGAGATGTCAAGTTAAGATATTTTTTTATTTTTTTAACGGTTTAAGTATCATCAGGATCCAACATTTTAACCAGGTGCAAGCAGGTCTAATAGTATTTGGGATTCCTGAACTCCAGGCACAGGGTTTTTATAGCCCTAGTTACAACTGCATACAGGGACCACTAGGGGGAGCAGTGGAGGTGGAGGAGAGCAATGATACTTAAGTGGTAGTAAAAATAACAATCATATTAACGAATAATAACATTATTTTTTAATTTCCCGGCAGGATTAATGTCACACAGCTTCTCTGCCTCACAGTATTTTAAGAGCACAGAAACCTAGTTGTTGATGTCAGGGTGGGGAAAGGATCCCAGGTTGTTTCATTAAGTCTCTGTCAGCTGACTAGCTAACCTGAGCTAATGTTAGCCATTTGTGCTAATAATGTGGAGCACTACTTTACATACAGCATGTGATGGTCCACTATAGTTTGATGTGTGCCGTGTTATACATAGTGTTACTAGGGCAACGGATTAGTAATATAAACGTAAATAAAGCATGTGCTTATGAGAGTGGCCGTGTCCTTTAAAAAATACAATCAATCCTCGATCCTCACTGTGTGCTGTCTTCGTCCTCACACAGGCCTACCCAGAGTACCTCATCACGTACCAGATTGTGAAGCCGGAGAGCACAGCCCAGCCGCCAGCCGCAGCAGAGCAGAAGTCCTGAGTGTCCAGACCTCGTCTCCTGCACACTGCTCAGACTGTTACACACTCCACCACACACACATTCTGGCCTCCAGCTCATCCTCGTCTTTCCCCAGCCTCTCGACCTACCTGACCTCCCCGTCTTTCATCTCACACAGCTCACACCTGCAGCGTTAGTGTTTTTAAGCAACCTTCCCCCTCCTTAATGTGATTTACCCAAGTCAGAGGTCACAGGTCAGAGCGATGAGGGCTGAAGTGATCTAAGACAAGCGACCTCATTGCCATAGCTTTTTGCTCGTTTATTACTGGTTTAATCCAGTACACATTTCTCTTCCACTTTTTCGTGTCCTTACTTTGAAATGTTTTACGTGAATTATTTTAAACCTAACACACTACAAGATGGACCACGTCACCGTTAACACTTTAGTGATATGCCATGTTTTTTTTTTCTTTATTATTATTTTCCATGGAGCCTCTCTTCTCAGACTCATTCTTTATTTTTTAATTGTTGCAAAACACAGTTTCCCATTTGGGCCTTTAATCGCAAAATGTTTAACACAGGATTTATTTTTTATTTTTTTGTAATTTGTTTATGACTTTCCACAGGAAAGTCAGTCAGACGCATCACCTCCGTTAGCATATGTGGATTATAAAAAATGCAACGTTTTAAAAGACTCGCACTTTTAGGCAGGGTTTAACTTATTCTAATGAAACTGAGAAATGCCATTTGCGTAAACAAACATTTCCTGTAATGATTGTGATGGATGGGTGCTTTGGTAAAAGCTCTCCTCTCTGTGCTCTTGTTTTCTGTTGGAGAAAGACTTCATGACTGGAGCTTTTCCTTCCCTGCTTTCAGTACCATTTTTGTGTTGTTCTTTGGGTTTTGGATGACAGCAGGGTGATCTGTATTTTCTGTCTCATTCCAGCATAATCTCTTGCAGAGATTTGTTTCCTCTGAGACACTACTGACATTTCAGCATCACTGATATACACACGCACACACACACAGGTTGTGGAAAACAGCTTGGATGTGAATGTGCCCCTGGAAGCTTGTGTTTGGCTGGAGGTTCTTGGGGTTGTTTTTTAGTTTTTGCATGGTATTCCACTTCTCCACCAACACAGTACTGGTGCCGTACAAGGAATCAGCTCCCCCCCCCCTTTTTTTAATAACTGTCCCACGTTTATCACATTTAGAGATGTGAACTATTATATAACATGACCAGGTGTAGGCGTTTCCTAATGGAAAAAAATAACTGCGTAGGATGGTTTCAGAGGATATTTTACAATTCTAAGTAAAATCTTTCAGCATCTATAGCCAGGACAAGATGGATCCATGCTTTTGTTTCTTTTAGTGAAACTACTCTAATGGAATATTATGTTTTGTTTGTTTGTTTGTTTGTTTGTTGTTGTTTTTTTTTCAGGTAAAAGCACCATTTCTTTGTGAGACCTATGATTCATACATGCGTTATGATTTTTTAATATAATTATTTAAAAAAAAAAAAAACACACACCATTCATGACTGTACATGTCTTATTTGAATAACTTGGTGTTGTCATGGCAACATGCAGTCTGACATCACTGGTGTTTGGTTCAAGGCCAGCAGCAGTTTAGCGCTGGGAACCAGCTACGGACACACACACTAGGTTTTTAATTATTTTGATTGACACCAGCACCATGTTGGTGGAAAAGGGCACAAACGTCTTTTTTTGCCTCCCAGCCTGAACCACTTCACGTTTCACTTGTGTCTAATGATTTCATTTTTTTTTTTTTTTTTTTTTTTTTTTAAGTATACTTTAATCAGAATGTGATGAGCAATTTACCATAAGCAGACTAACTGAACAGTCCTCAGTCGTGTAAACCAGTCTTAATAAAGTACATATGTCATATGTGCTCCTCATGTTTGGTTTGTCATCGCCCCCCCCCCCACTCTCGTGGTCTTGTGACTCATTTCACTCCTGTTCAGTGGAAAATGGCATTCTTCTGATCTGAGCTGATTGCACAGCAGGTGTGAGGTTTTGGCTGAAACCTACTTCCTGTTAGTTTGTAAGTGTTTGCTGCGGCTGATCATCATCACACTCGGAGACGGGGGGAGGTGGTATAATGAGGGCTCTTACGAAATCAGACAGAACAATGACTTAAAAAAAACACACACACAAAGTACATAATGTCTTAAAGAAGCTAATTAATTATTTTGCAGTTTGGATTTTCTTACTTGTATATTAATAGTTTTTTTTTCTTTCTTTTAAGATCTTGATTTTTTTTCTTGAGGACAAACTGATGTCATTATGACTCCTGCATCAGTCATACCAAATTATGGATACTTATACAAAGTGGAACAATTTGCACCTTTAAAGCACAGATACTATAATGACTTAGGGATCTGATTCTGTAAGTAGAATTTTGTCTTTCCGGAGCACATAGAAGTGTTAAAGATGAATGAAGTGCAAATATACAGGGTTTGAATCCATAGTCACAAATATATTTAAAAATAAAAATTACTGCAAATGCTCAGACTGAAGGAATGCAAAAAGGGTGAACATTTCTTAATGTATCAGAACTGATGTTACATGCAGAGATGATTTAGTGGACTGACTTCAGATCACCAGAGAGAGAAAAGTTGAGTGGTATTATTAGGTCTGAATCCGTTCCATTTTATGTTGTTAGTTAAGAAGCCATCTTGGTTCTAAAAAATAAGCGAAGATAAAAATAATGATGAATAGATATAGAGATGGATATGAAAAGATGTGAATATAAATAGGTATATAGATAGAGGTAGATGGAAATAGACATAGGTGGAGATAAATAGAGATTTTGTGTGAGAAAAAGTATTTACGTTCAGATTTTTGGGCCCGTACTCAGTCATTACTCCTTTACTGCTTATATGTACACCAAAATAAACTTGTATTTCTGATCACATAAGAAGCCTCCAGAAGACCTTGAAGATGTTTCATGGAGGAAACCTACTGGTCTTTAAAAAAGAAAAAAGAACAATAAGAAAGATTGCAGGGGAAGTTACATAAGGCATTATGATCTGCATCAAGTGTAATTAAAAATATGTATTATCCTAACTTTTTATTAAAATAATATGAATTATTGACAAACGTCCATCTGAAATGCTTAGAGTAGATCAGCAGATCACACTTCACAATATCTGAGAATATACTTACTGCCTGAATGCTGTTATACGTGTTGGAAATACTGGGTCTACTGGGTTGTGTGTGTACTTTAACTTTTCAGTGGCTTAAAGAGCAACTGTTGCTTAATGAGTTGACTTAATATGTCTAAAATAATATATAAAGGAGCCTGTGCGACAAAGTTCCAAAGTACTCGTATTCTCCAGCATGCTCAGTAAAACCGAAAAGCTGTTTTACTTACAGCACTGTGCAAACGTCTTGGGAACATGAACAAAAGAGCCCATGATGCCTTATTAAATAAACAAAGGTTCTATAAAGGTCATTACAGAGTCATAAAATGAACACAGTCAATATTTGGTGTGAAAACACTGCATCAAAATAATCAGTATATATAGATAATCAAATCAAGTATAACAATTTCTGTGACACTAGTTATGTTTGAAAATAGTGAATGATTTTGTACAGATAAATGCAGATATGATAAACATGTAGAACAAAATTTGTAATAAAGATAATATGGGGGTTATGATTTTGCACAGTACTGCATGCGCACACAGAGAGGGAGAGATTACAGCTTATTATTACAGTTTCATATCTTGGCTATATAATTATTTTGCAAAATTGAGAAAAATATGTGCATTGACTAAAGCTGAGGAAGTACGGTGGCTTAGTGGTTAGCACTGTCGCCTTGCACCTCCAGGGTTTTGGTTCGATTCACGCCTCTGTGTGTTGGTGGGTTTCCTCCGGGTTTCCTCCCACAGTACAAAGACATCAAGATTAGTAGTCTGGCAATGATTGTGTAAGTGTGCGCCCTGTGATAGATTGGCACCCTGTATACAGGATAAAGCGCTAGAGACAATTAGTGAGTGAGTGACTAAAGTTGTAGCTGCAAACTGACTGCACAAGGGGGTGCTGTGAATCCACTTGTACAATCATTTAAACATAACATAATAATGAGTCACACCAGCCTTTTGTTAAAGAACGTTGTTATATTTGACAGTGGAAGTCAAGGAATAAATAAAATATACATACACAAATCGCTTTAAAAATCAAACTGATATTGCCGTTGGCAGTCTAAACGTCTCAGTTGACGGACACAGTAAAAAGTATTGCATTCATCAGTGATGTGGTGACAGACCATGGAATTTACATGGACACAAAGTAAAGCTCTAACGGGCGTTACAAACACACAGCTCTTGTCTCTACTCCGGTCATGTGCAAAACAAAACCTCGGCATATTGCATCACTTAAAAGTGCTCTGTAGAAAAGGTGCCCACATTCGTCAAGGAAAGGTAAAACTATTAAACCCCCAATTCAATGTTTGAGATGAACTCTGGTCTTCAAGGCAAGCTGAAGAAATCGAAGGTAGAGTCTCTTACTGAACTGTGTCTTAACATACACATTCATAAGACTGCAGGCATCTCCATCTTCACGCTTGCCGTTTTTATCCAATGCAGTCGTACAGAGCAGCAAGAGTTGCAGCCACTAACACGTTTACATATGAAATAAAGCTTACAGTGGTTAGACCTGTCAAGGTGACCTAGGGAAATCTGTGAACCCTTTACAAATCAAATCTGTACCAAAATGATTTTTTTTAAATTACAACTTTCTGTTGCAGAGATTTTCACAGCTGGACACAGCAAAAAAAGATAAAAAATAAAATAACGCCCTACCCTGCTACTGTACAAATAATTAGAGACAGAAATGATGACGTTAAAAACAGTGTGGTCGACTTCTGAAACACAACAGTGCTTTGGTGGCAACTGGGAAGAGGCAGGGAGATGTTATTGCTCTGTTTCGGGTGAGAGGCGGAGACATATTGCAAGTCGAAACATTATAGTAAAGAGTTGCCTGTCCGTCTACGTTTAAAAATCTGATCCCACAGGCAATGCGATTGCCAGGACAGGCCCATCTGTGCCTTGTACCTTCTCTGTACAAGGCACTGACCAAAAAACAAACAGAACTAATGAGACATGCCGCATGAAACCCCTGACGATGAACAGGTTCAGTATGTGCTGGACAAGCTCAATCGTTTTCTTTCTGACCGAGAAAATGAGGGGGATGATAACAGAAAGCCAACAGTCCCGGACACAGTGTGCAGCACCTGCCACAGCTGAAGGGCCTACTGCTCTTTGTCAGGAAGTGAGACTGTGAGGAGAGGCGGTGCATGTCCCTACCCCCACAGCGCTCATTCAACACACACTACCAAACCACATGGCAGGGCTTTGGAAGAACCCGAGATGTGTCTCCCTCCCAGATGAACACGAGTTCATTTGTCTGATATTCTTGTCCCTTCAAGTTCATGATTGATTTACTCGAGTTCCTTTCCAACCAACCAGCCAGCAAACAAAATTTCTAGTTGTTTGGATAAAAAAAATTGGTGCGGATTCCCTGAACCCACTCAGAGTGATTGTCCACATTAATATCCTTTATTAGTGAGGCCTCTGTTTGCACCACAATTTAAAAGGTTTTGCCATTTGTGGCCTGGGCAGTCTATCAGCAGCTTGGTGAGGTGGTGATGGGACTCTGCAAGTACGAGAGGCTGCTGGGCTGCCCGTGCGGCCCCACTGGCCCCATAGGGAAGCTGAAGATGAAGGGCGAGTTGCTTGATGGGGAAGACTTGGGTCCCAGGGTGGCTGATGGACTAGCTGCCTCCACTGAGCATGACGTGGCCAGCACCTGTGATTCAAACTGCAACAGCTGACCCATGAAGCTGAAGTTGGGTGAGATGATACTGCGTCGCTGCTTGACGAACTCGAAAGCCTCGTCCAGGCACACACGTTTCTTCTTCATCAGGTATGCCAGACAAATAGTGGCCGAGCGTGAAATCCCTGCTTGACAATGAACCAAAACGCGTCCGTTGGAGTCTTTCACCGAGTCTGCGAGAGAGAAAATGATGACGAAACAATTAGTCTCAATTTCAACAGACCTTTTAGCATGTACTATATTTCGTTTACAGTCTGAGCTGATGGTCTGGATAATGTAAAAAGGAACAAAAGAAAAAAGAAAAAAAGACACCAACTCTGTCTAAAAACTCTAAATGGTATCAATGGTGGACGACACCTCTAGTGGGAGAACAGTTCTCACTCTAACAATACTGCCTGGGGTGTGTTTCACACCTTATGCCCCACTGAAACACGTAAACATCGACACCCTTCTAACACTAACAAGATGCTTATCATTAATTAGAAAGTGAGAACTCCGTGGTGACAAAGGAAGACAACAATCATTGTCTTCCTACCTGATCTTAAATTTCATACATTTCCTTACGATCTTAATAGTAAAAGGTCTAAAAAAAGAACTAATGCAATGGTTCTTGTATCTTCAGTCATTCTTGGTTATCATCCGGCTCTGAAGATTGTTTTATGCCACCTTTTTGAACTTCAATTTGTGTCTCATCGGCTTTCACAATGCACAGATATAATGACTGAAGGACCCGAGTGCTGCTGAATGGTGGATGAGTCAGAGCCCAGTCCTTGAGCTCCGCACTCTGATGCATTCATACATGCTCACATAGCCATCCCCCCCCCTCTCAGCATCGGGTTTTGTTGCAGATGATCTGTGCAGCACTGAAATCGGATCTTGAGGATACCCCACACTTCTCCGCCACCCACACTCTCAGAAAACCCTGCCTGAGGGAGAACCACCCATAACACAAATCTCGCCTTCAGCATCTTTGACCGCTTCTAAATGCTCTACCCATTTTTAATACATCACCCATCAATGAAGGACAAATCAATGCACACACAGCAGATGCTTTCAGGATGGAAAAATGGGTTGAGAGGTTAAACAGTTTGTGTCACGAATAATCTAAACAGATTTCTGTGTAATGCAAATGAGTCTGTCGATCACTGACATTGAGCCGTTTACAATGATGACAAAAAACAATGGAGAGAAGCGACGCTGAGCAAAACCCATTTCCTGCCCAGTCAATTTGCACATGCTAAGTGTTTACTTGGAAAAGGGAAAGTCTGATGATGATGATGATGTGATTTGAATCAGTGAGCTCACCTATGAAGTCAATGGCTTCAGTGAACCAGGAGCTGATGTCTTCCTTGTGGTTGTCCTCCACTGGGATGCACTTATACTGGTAAGCTCCTTCAAAATGGTTGGGACAATTCGAAGATACATTCAACAGGGCAGAGATCCCCATGCCATCCAACATGTCCTTTTTGGATGCGTGGAAGGCACTGCCGAGAAACAGGAAGGGAAGGATCTCCACAGGTCCACCCTATGGGGAAAATAAGCAAAAAAAAAAAAAACACCCAGCAATGTTACAAATATCTGCAAATTTCATTGTAGTCACCAATCTACATTTTCTTGTCTCTGACGTGGTGTCCTGATGTGTCTTGTGTAGTTTTAATGGAAATCTTACATCTTAATGTAATCACATGCAGCCAAAAGGTCCAAAAGGTGTACACTTTACACAATACCTCCTAAATGATTTTAGACAGGGGGACTCTTTATTCTAACTGAGCTGAGAAGATAAGGGCTGTTGATGAGGCTTCAAACTCACAATTTTTCAGGCAGTAGAACAGAGAGAGAGAGAGACCTTACCACTCAGACACTTAAAAGCAAGAATGCTGGAGGTAAATTATTCTTTGCCTCATATTATCATCCGGCCGGAACCGGAAGTATCCATATTGATTTGAGGTCGCTGACCTGCTTTTAAGCTACAGCCAGGAAATGATGGGCGAGTAAAACAGAGGCCAGTAAAGATAGATACCGGTCGGAAAAATGAGACTTAATGACACCAATCGATGGACCATTAAGGCTCCATTTTGTGGTCCAGGTTACTGTAGGTCAGCTAATGCGCGCTGGGACATGAGAGTTCCCCCTCACACACACACACACACACACACACATGAGAGTCACCTGGTCGTGCTGTGGAGTTGTGCAGGAGCTGCAGCTCGGCTCCGTGTTGCTCTGAGCCGCCACCATCGGCAGGGATTTAGTCTTTAAACACAAGTCTGGATACTGAGAGAAAAACCGCTCGTAGCCTCCTGAGGGAAAGAAACAAAAGCCAAGTGTTAATCTAATGTTCGGGGAAGATTTGATCAGAAATATGACGTAATATTCGAGTCTTGCTCGGGATCCTGGGGCAGGATTTCCCCTCGCGCTTTTCTTAATAAGACCAATGTTTCTGCGTCCATGTCGGTTTATTTAGTCCTCAGAAAGGAAATGTTGGAGATTAAACTCCACTTCTCTGTTCACACCCAGGGAGGAAGTGACCCAGATATTCCATTTCATTTAATAAACTCTGCGGATCAGGACACGAAGCAGCAGAAATATTCAGCATTTTCAGAGTAAAGAGGGAAAAAATGTTTGTCTTGATCAATGAATGTAGGCCTGTTCAATCACTATCAGAATAAATAAATAAACACAGGTTTGATGTGGATAGGGAGGACATATATTTAAATAAAATCTTGAAAGTGTTATATTTTGCATCGATTTTTATGGATATGTCTATCTAGATCTGTTCATATGAATAACCTAATTTATATCATTAATTTTTAAATAAATATATAAAATATCTGCATTTACACAAGATCAATGCCAGTTGTAACGGTCTGCACACACACACACACACACACACACAATATATATA
>JAQMYG010000011.1:13835472-13849101 GCA_030014215.1 Clariallabes teugelsi
ATACCTCGGTGGTGTTGAAGGTGTCTCTGCACAGCGCGTTAAACACCACTGCGATGGTGCTGTCCTCTTTGAGAGAAGCCGCATCCGGAGTCCGCTCGTCGTAAAGGATGACGGCCGAATAGAGGCCCGAGATCAGTCTGCACTTCACCTCCTCGTCCCCGGACAGGATCTGGTCCAGAGACACGGAGCCTTTGGCTCTCCGGCGCACGATGGTGTTGCAGCGGACGTTGACGGCGCTCCGGATGTGGCAGGCGCTGAACGCCAGGAAGGAGCGGCAGTCCAGCAGCAGACACCTCGCCGTGCCGTCCTCCTTCAGCAGCCGCTTCAGCACTCCGCACTCCATCTCGCTCAGCTGCTCCATCCTAACCCTGCTCTTGGTGATCTCGATAGTGTCTACGGATCTCCTTTGTTTTTAGTTTTGTTTTCCTTCTCCCTTTTTTTTTCCTTTTAACAAAGAAATAGTAAAGAAAAACACGGGCTTGGTGTTCGTAGCCTCCTCTGCGCACTTATCCTCCCGAGAGCATTACTACCACAGGCGGAGAAGCTCTTTCCGTTTTTATGAATGGGCGCGCTCGCTTCCATAAAAGGAGCGTGACGTCACAATGGCGATGACGTCTTCTACTAGCACCATTCATTAACCGCGAGCGCCTCTTCATTCATAAAAAAAAAGGAAGAAATGGCAGCAAGGTGCAAAATACAGACAAACCAATTTCTAGACTATGCTTGTTAGATTGGAATGACTGTTTCTGTTTGGAGGAAGGCAGCTTTCATTACATGTACAGTACAGAGAAATTCATTTTTAACACATAATGAAATGTTAGGGTCTTGGGTCCAAAGCAAAGTGCATTGCATCATACAATCCATCCATCCCTCCATTCATCCATCCATCCATCCATCCATCCATCCATCCATTATCTAGTATTTAGTATCTTCTGATACTAGTTTTTATTTTTCATACAGGTCCATACGACAAAGTGCTCCTCAAAACAAAACTTATCAAACCATTTCAACCAGCAACCTTTTAACTGTAAAATAAAATCCATGGAGATCCTCATTACAGAATTATTTTATAGACATATATTAGGCGCAGAGTTTAAATGTGCTCAGTTATAGTCTGGCTATTTATTTGGCCTCTGGTTGTTTTTATTCCTGAAAATTTCACTCACAGAACACATAAACCAGCAAAACAGGGAAATGACCACACAAACTTAATAATACATATAGTAATTTTGGCTAATTGTGGATTACGATTTCCATAGCTTTATCAAATAGATAAAAATCTCCTGGTTGTGCTTCATGAACCTTATTTTGAGAACCAAAGTTTTAAAGCATTACTATAACTTCTTTAAAAAAGGCAGCACATCAAGTGTTCCATAGATATTATAGGACTCTAAGATCCCAATTTGTATTACTTTATGATCTTTGAAACTTAACCCAGAGAGGTGAATAAAAAAGGGACTATTTCAGAAATTTAGACTTAACATTATAAGAACCAGTTAAAGTAAATTAGTTTAATAAAAAAAAAAAAACTTGAAACCAAAAATGTTGTTAATATGATAATATAAACTATTTTAAAGCAACAGTTTGTTTTATCAAACATTTTAATTAGTTTTCTAAGTTCTTTTATTAAACCAATTTAATTTCCCCTATATGTACTTCTATGTTTTTTTGTCCGTGTACAAGTCAATGAAATTGTATATACACTGAAGTATTTTAAGGCTTAAAAAGATGAAAAACTGCTCTAAAGGACATTTTGATGGATGGTTCTTTAATCATTTTTGTTGCCACCCCATAGAAACAAAGAACCCTTTTCTGCTGGCAAATGATTTACCTTATTGTTGCACCAAGAAAAATGGTTAAAGAATGATACACTAAAATATGTTTTTAGAACTTAAGACACTACTGAGTCAGTAATGCTATCTTATATGTCTAACAACAGAAGAACAGTTGATAATAATAATAATAATACACTTGTGAAAACAAAAACATTCCTCTCTTAACAAAATGATTCTTAAAATTCATCGTCTTTGATTTCACTCATTTAAAAGAATCCAAAATCCACCCACGCTCTACAGGAGGCATTGAATTTATTTGCCTTGTTTGGTTTTATTTTAAACTCCATGAACAGCACCAATCACTCCACTGTCTATGGCTCTGAATGAAGACGTTGATTATTGCTGAACACTTATTTATTGTCAACAGCAAAGTTAAGAGAAAATGGTTTACAGGTTAATGATTGCTTTCTTTTGCGAATGCTAACAGACTGACCTTCCTCTGCAGGGGCTCTTTAAGTGGATTGAAACAAGACAGAAAGGAAATCAGTCATTGGTTAGCCATGGTTAAAAGAAAAACTGTGTGTTTTTGTAATACCAAACCTATAGTACCTTCATTATTTTTCTTGGAGTGCAGCAGTTTATATATATAAAACTGTCTTATACATATACATACATACATACATACATATGTCTTTTATACATATATAAAACTGTCTTTTCTGCAAAACTAAACATCCAAACTGTGCCCTAAACTAATCTATTGAAAAGTCAATTCAAAAACACCTTTAATAAACATTGCAGGATTATGGTGAAAATATTCCATTTTATTTTCATTTTTCATTTACTTTATTTTTCTTTTTGATAACCCATCATTTATGATCATAAAATATAACATTGTCACCTCACAGCTCCATGATTCCAGACTCAACCATGAGCTTGCGCTACTGTTGCAGAGATACTTTCTGTGTGAGGTTTCTAGGTTCTCTGGTTTCAACCCACCTCCCAACAACATACAAGTAGGTGGACTTGTTATGCTAATTTATCACCAGGTGTGAATGAGAGTGTGTTTGTGTGTTTGAGAGAGAGAGAGAGTACACATTGGTCTGCAATAGAATGGTGAATTCCTACCTCCAGATCCATGGAATGTGAGCTGGTAAAAGCTAGAACAGAAGAATGAATGGATGAATGAATGACCCAAGACACAAAGGTCTGGTAATGGCCATGGCTGATCATTTTTAAAGTGAAAATCCATTGTTTGCTACCTTAAATACCATGAAGGTCTGTATGTATTTATAACGCACTCAATATAATATACTTAGACATATTATATATACGATAGATAGACAGACAGACAGACAGACAGACATTTGAATGAGTTCTCCAGTGAAAATCAGACTGGCTGGCTCGGAATGCGTCGTCCCTCATTTACAAGACAAATACACCAAAGCTGATTTCACGTATGGCTTGAGTGAGGAGGTTGATGTATGTAACCTGACCCCACTGAAGCTGGAACCTTGCTACAGAAACAGGTCTAAACCTCACACGTTTCACCTCTCTCACTAGAAACCAGGCTGTCTTTATCTGTCACAAGGAACCATCACAGAAAAATTACATTTTACTAATCATGTTTAAAATAGTTAATTAAGTCAGACTAACACCAAAGAGTTAAAGGCGAATGCTCTCTCCCAGACTACACCTAGTGGGCATGTTCTCCATTTAAGACAATTATACTGGACCTGAAGAACCGCCGAACATCATCAACACTACTTCATGAAATAATAAAATTGCATCATTATATGTGTAATATTAATATCTGCTAATAAAATCAGTACTGTACTTGTACACCCACATGGATGCTTTAGCTTTAAGTCTGGATTTAGAGAACTGCAGTGCTCTGAACTCTCCGGATGTTGAATGGAAAACATTTGCATGATTTAACACAAGCTCATTGACAACTTGCCGCCATTTGCATTGTGTTTTGCCATCACAGGCTGAGCAGAGAGCCGAGAGCTGTGAGCCGAGAGGTGGTCATTATTCACACACACACACACACACACACACACACACACACACACACACACACACACACACACACACACACACACACACACACAGGAGGTGATAATGTTATTACAAGACACACCCAGAAAGCTGACAGAGAGAGAATGAGGAATACACACACACACACTCACACCTTAACAGACTGCTCATTAGCTGCTCTTTTATTCTGTTGTACTGTGTGAGTGTCTGTGTGTGTGTGTGGGGGGGGGGTACTGTTATGTGGTAAATAATGAGTGTTTAGGTTGCTTTGGGCCGTAAATCTAAATGCTAGACATTTAAGGATAACAGGGTTTTATCCTAACTGTAATAATGGATCAGTCTGGACATGCTCGGATGCTAAGGAAGCTTAGAAACAGGAGAAGATTTTCAATGGGCTTTGGAGAGGTCTTCACTCAGTACATTTACATGCATAGATAAGTCGATCAGGACCAGGCCTTTTAATTGGATTGTTCTTTTCCCATTTTACAAGCATGGCAGTGGAATCCATTGTTATTTGCTGAAGGATATCCAACTCCGCTACGACAGGTGGCCATATGGTCCCTTTCGTCTTGTTAGTATTGAACCTTTCCCAGGTGACTCGACTTAACATCAAACACCAAACATTCAACAAACAAGTTTGATATTAGCAATTAACAATTGAGCTGTATAACATTCGTAAAATATTGTACGCTTTACATTTTGTACAAATGAAATGCATGACTTCCAGGTCAAAGCACATCATGGGAACTGTTGAGCATGCGCAGAGCACCCGGGCCGAATTCTGTATCCCACTGAGGTATAAGTGCAGGAGTAGCTCAATTCCCACCTGCATTATCTGGATGAAGTCCCTCTCAACGTGCTTTGTAACTCCAGCACAGTGTGCACTTTCAAAAAGCATGTATTAAAAATCGCTCAGAAGAGCTGAGACCTATAACAGAACTGCGTCTGCGACTAGTGTGAACCATAACATTTGCTTTAGGGAAACCCCTCATACTGTTGTTTTCCAAACAATGATGACAGATGAACTGAGTGCTGAGCTGCTTTTGCTAGTTATGCACATTTATATTTTTACCCAGCAAAACCAAGGGTAAAAAGCTCCCGTACTTTGCTATCTCCCCACTCAGCTAACATTCTGACTTATACACTCATTTGGTTTTACCCCTCTGTGGGTACCTGCTAATTGTTTGCTGTTTTATTACTGTTCAAGTAGTGGGTTGAACACATCACACTTTTCAAACTGTCACAGCCCGTTCCACAATGGCGGCTCTTTCTTTTATACAAACCTCATTTCACCTCTGTGACTACCTCCACCAACCGCACAGAGGCACAACAACAATGACTCCTGATTCTGACTCTGTGCCTTTCAACAGAACAAAGAGATGTGATGAAGGCACACCAGGCTGTGTGAAAGGGGCTAACAATTTTTGTAACATTACTTATGCACCAATCAGTTTCTTGCACAGATGAGAAAAACAAAGATGGAGGATGGCATGGTGGTGAAAAATATGTGTATTTTGGGAATTTCGCTGGTATGCACATTTTATGTTGACATTTCACTGTAAGCTGATCAAACATACAAGCTGCTCAAACTAGTTTATTAACTAGGACTTGTGAACAAAAAAATAAATACAAATTTAGGCCACAAGACTAACATCACTGCCAGGTGAATTGAATAATAATGTTTATCAATTATATACAAGAAAACAGTTGACAGGATCATGTGCACTCAAGGCTCATTCTTGCCTTTGGGGACCAAAGCCTAGCCCATCTGGTCCGATCCCACAGAAAAGCCAAATTGCTTATAAAAGTCAATGCTGGCCATGAGAGAAAGATATCAGATTAAAGATCTAAAAGAATATCAAATTTAAAAATCCTATATTTGGGATAGTCTTTTTGAACCACCTCATAGAGTCCTAGTCCTTCACCAGGACACTGTGACGTGGGTGGAGGTGAAGGTGTTGGCCTGGCTGGTAGTGTGGCATTGCAGAACAAACTGAATTATGTATGAGAGCCTTTGAATGTTTCAGAGTGGAAAGGTTTTGGTTTGGTGTGTGTAAGAGAGAGAGAGAGAGAGAGAGAGGAAGAGCCGTGCAAAACTATGCCAAGATGACATGTGTTCTGTCGCCATGGCAGCCATGCACATGTGCTGTTCACAGTGCTCTCTTGAGGAACTATATGTGAATCCGAGGTAGCTGTCATAGCAACAGAGGGACGGCACACGGAGAGGCTGAGAGCCGAGGACGAGTTAGAAGTGGCAGCGGACATGAGTGGTTTCCTTTAACACAGTCACTTGACGTCAAACTGTGTGTGTGTGTGTGTGTGTGTGTGTGTGTGTGTGTGTGTTTGTGTGTCCGTGCTGAAAGGCGAGTGGGATCTTTCATATATCTCTGAGATCCTTCTAGCCCACCATCCTTTCTTTCTGTCTCTCAGAGCTGATCTGATAAGCAGGCAGGGCTTTGGTTTTCAGCTTTGTAGGATGAGTCACTTGATCCACTTCTGCCGTATTCATTAGAGCCGTGTCTCCCGAACCCTGTGCAATCTGTCCATCTCCATCCCCTCCCACCACTCCATCATGAAGCCGACTCACATTCTCTAGCCTCTGTTTACTTATTCTTCTCCTCCTCCACTTTGTAATCCAGAATGAAAGCTCTGACTGTGTTTGCATGCGGGTGAGAAAATCTTTGCCGGACATTCAGGGGTTATGAGGTTACTTGGCCAGTCATTCTCCTGAGAAATGCTGGCGTGGTTCGCTCTCACAGACCAGCGTTTGGGTGGGTCTTGGTTTACACATTCAGCTTCTCCAGACCACCTGGTTAGCCTTTACTGTGTTATATAACAACACGTTTTCAACTCATCTTAACTGTTATGTACAAGTCCCTGTAGATTATAAAATAGATAATGTTCTAGAAAAAGTGCATTACCATAAACTTACCATTTGAATTAAGCTGGAACTTCTATCCGAGCTGTTAGCAAATTAATCAATACCTTTCAATTTCAGAATTCAGGAAATTGGCAGGAGTCTTGCTTTCAAAGCTCCATAATGTCACACTGTTTAAAAGTGTATTGTTCTGGTGCAAAATAATACAAAGAGGCAAACAGAGACTTCCAGATTTCTGAAGTTTGTGGCTAGGTATTAAATCCTCAGGGGCTGTTGGTGGAGCAACTTACAGTAAATGGAGACAAATTAATATGTACTTTGGATGCACAACCAAAAAACAGTCAGTATGACCTTATTAGCCAAACAATTTAGTGCAAAAAAAAGACCCTGATGGACTTTTGACATCATCGATCTTTTTTTGGCCATGTCTATTTACGGTAAAAGTTTATCAACTCTTTAGCGGGTGAAGAACTGTCAGTGCCAGTATCAGGAAAACCTCAAGAAAAAAAAACACATATTTGTAGAAAATAAGTATTTCTGTATTTATGTTCATTTTTATGTTTAAATAAATATGCCTTTAACTTTATATATTGGGTAACTTTACTGATGACAACAAATGACAACAATGAAAAAATATCATAACAAAATTAAAAAAGAAAAGTGTTGAAAATGCTAGAAATTGACATTTTAATGCCATATAATGGTTAAGTTTAAAATAATGTATGAAACCACACTAGACATTTATTCGACATCTTTGGAAAGGACTCATTAAAAACATTCACGCTGTACAAAATACGCCTCATTAACATCTTTTCTTTTAAACATAAAGGCAATAACCAATGAGCTGAAAAAGATTATAATAGCTATATTTTTTAGAAAGTATGAAAAATTAAACAGGTTTTAACAAACTAAGTGAACTGACCACAACTACACTCTGTAAAACAGTACCGATTCATTTGGTTGAAATGGAAGAACGCATAAAGAACCAAGAGGAAGCCCTAGCCATTGCTCTTAAACAACAACCAAACAAACAAAAAAACTTTTCATCTAACACTCCTATGGCTTCTTCTGATTACCTCTAGGGACAGATTTTATGTATATATGAAGTGTTTCCATTTGAAAATGACATATGGTAAAATTAAGACCACTTAACCATTTCAAATATCCATAGAACCCCACTATGCTGACTTACTGTACATGTCTTTAAACATTCTAATCCCTTAGTGGTTGTTCACTTGTGCCTATGGGTCCTGTGTAGAACCTGACCACAATGTGTTATTGTTTTAAAAAGTGTTTTATGTATACTATTTCTAAAAGGAACATTTTGTTTCATAATGTACATGTAGTAACTACTGTAGGTAAGTGAGGGTAGAGATTCCAAATAATTACTCATTATTATTGGCTTTTTAATATCTACAAAATGTCAGTCATTTAACATTTAGATAAACTGTTTTTGGTAAAAAAAATAATAAAAAAAAAAGGGGTGGGGGGGGGGATTAAATGAGGGTTCCAGATTTCTAAAGGGTTCTAGTAGGAACATTCATCTGGTAGGGAAATACTTTGTTGAATGTCCCTTTATTTTGTATCAATGTCTGGACTATTTTTCGTAATGATCCGATATTCCAATAATAACATTCCTGCAATGTTCTATATACAGTATATGTGCGGTAATTAATGGTTAATGTGAAAATATAATAAAAAATTAAAATTTATGTAAATAAAAATGTTGGGGGTTGTTTTTGGAAGATTTTTAGAAAACCACTTGTAACACCTTTATAAAATTGAGGATTCTTTTATTGATTAAACATTTGTACATGCGTAATGTTTAGAAAACTGAACTGCTAAATTAATAGTTGTTAAAAGCTGATGTTTGGTGCTTAGCTATATTACTCATAACACGGAATAGCAAATTTGTCCATTTCTACGGAAATGTGAACAGGAACTCTTGTCTCAAATCCCCCGAATTCTGTGAAGTTCATGGAGTTGTTTGGCAGATCATAGCTTGTCTGGTCTTGTTTACTATTAGGTGTTTAATTCAGATATTACAAGATAGAGGGAAAAGGGCATTTGAATGTGAGGTGAGTCTCAGTGAGCATGACGAAGAGAAATGTCAGCATTAACACTCCCTCATTGCCCACGTGTTTGTTCTTGACTGTGGTTTGCTTCCTGATGATTAGCAAGTCAGTCACGCAGTACCCATCACTGTGGAATCTGTTCTAAGGAGTGTCACAGATTCCCTCTGGAATTATGTGTTTGAGCAATAAACCTCCCTTGAATGTGCTCCAGTCCCAACACATTACTGATTGACTTCTCTGGAAATGAGGAACTCAGGACTGAGGCAAAGTGAAATCATTATTCCTCGGCTCTCCTAAGTCTCACCGTAGCATCACAGGTATTAATCATGAATCATTGTATTATTATATAACTAGGTAACTAACTAGGTATTAAAAATAAGCACATTCATTAGAAATAATTTCTATTTTTATGCTATTCATAATGAATTACCAAGTATTTCATAAATATTATATGAAACATAAAGCCACCTGTGTCGTTTTTGATAGAAGCCTGTATGATAAAAAATACAGTATATAGTGGGGTTTTTAATTCTATCTTACAAGAATATGTTCAGAGGAAACTTCTCACACCTCTGGTTTCTGGTAAACATGGCTGGAAATGAACAGGAAAATTCTAATAAAAAGTAATTGTGTAGAAATTTTATGAAAAGAGTGGATGTAGATAGCTTGACTAAAGAATTCTTGTTTACTTGCTCTCTAACTAAATTAAAACTTAATTGAATCGAATGCTTTTTTTTAAAAACATGTACAGTTAATAATATTAGTTGGATCAGTGTATTCTTTTATTGTTTCATACCAAGGCAAGAAAATGACAGAAATCAAACTCATATCACCCGTTCTGTTATTTTAGTTTTATTTGATTTTTTTCACTAGATCAGGGTTTTTTAAAATTATTATTTTATGTTGATACAAGGCTCGTGGTTCTCTTTTGTAAGGACTATATACTTTTATTTTTACTGTAGACACTTTTGTTTGTGGTCAAAAGCTGAATGTGGGATGACAGATCTGAAGTGCAGGCCAGGTGGGCTTTGTTAGATTGATAGTTTAAACAGCTCTGAATTTTAAGAATTCTCATGGTCTGATTGCTGGGTTTTGTATGTAAAATCTAAAAGGGTGAACCAAAATAAAGATGAGAGAGCTGTCTATTTGAGAAAATGAAGTCATTTTGAAGCTGAGAAAAGAGGGAAACTTGTCTCAGGGCCACTGTATAAGCAATGCATAGCCATTAAAACAACCAGAAATGTTCGAAAAAGTAAAAGAAGCCATTGGTGTACTAACACTCAACAGATTGGGCAAGGAAAACGACAACAGATGAAGACAGAAACTTTGTTAAAGCTATGAAGAAAAATCCAAAAAGAAAAAAATGCCATTGTCATCACCAATAACCTCCGCAAGGCAGGAATGAAACTATCACAATCAACTGTTTAAAGATGACTTTGAGGGCAGAAATATGAAAGGCCATACCACAATATGCAAAACCACTCAACAGCAGTACAAAGAGTACCATGGACAAATATAGAAACCAAGCTTATCCTTTACCAAGTGAAAGGCCAAAGAAAGAAAGGATTTGTCTGTGAGGCAAAATATATGAGATCACTGTTCTGGTGTCATGGCTTGGATTTGCAAAGCAGCTTCTGGAACAGGCTCACTAATCTTTATTAAGGATATACTGTAACTCATTATGGTAGCAGCAGAATGAAATTAGAGCTATACGTACAGAGAAATCCATCCAATGTATCATACAGCAAGCCAATGACCCAAAAACACAACAAAGTGTGTTCATATGTGGAAAACATGGAGGGATTTAGACTGGAGAAGGCAATCAGGAGATCTTTACCAAAACAAGCATGACGTGATGGAGGAAACCCCCTAAAATAAGAAGAGTGCAAAAGTTTGAAGATTCAGTTTGTTCAGTGAGTCATTAGCTTGCTTCAGTTATTGCAAGTAAGAGTTATGCAACTATTAAATGCTCCTTACTTTAGTACTATGTTTTCCTGTACTTTTGCTCAGCTAAAAATTGGGTGGTCTGCCCCAAATGGTGGAAGTGTTTGCTTTTCTATTACTTTCAGAGAGGACTGTATTGATTTCAAATAATTATGAATAGTCTTAAGGGCAGAATAGTGGAACAGTTTTGTCTTGTCATAGCTCCATAGTTTACCGTCTGGAGATTGAATGGAGATTCACTATATGTTTTCTCCGTGTCTGTCGGTTTGTTCCAGATCAAAAATTCTGCCAGTATATGGATTTGCTATTGTAATGACATCAAACTAACTGATGGTTACACTGATGATGATAAATGATTTTTTGTAATTATCCAAAAGATGATCTATACTGTATATAAATATACTAACTATAATCCCTGAACATATCCTAAAATGAACTAGACACACTGTCACACATGGCGTTTACTAATGTGTAAAGTGACTAAAAGAAAATACAAGTTGCGTTCATGTTTTGTCTTTTGTGACATGCATGTCTGCGATGTTTTTTCTGGTATGCAAAGCATCATGTTCACGCCACTAAACTGTGGTTTTCCCCAGACTTCTGGCCTGCAACCAATCATCCATCAACCTCTCACTTACTCTCAGTCATATGATCCAATGTACACACACACACACACACACACATGATTCTGTGCATGTGGAAGTCACATCCGTTTCATTCAAAATGCCCTACTTTGTGTAAGCAAATCACAGAAGGCAGGGGCAGGATGGAGGTCAGAGCATGACTGAAACTCCGGTCAGATCGTTCTGTGTATATAATATTCCTGCACGTGCAGTCGTTACCGCCAACTGTAGCTCTGCAGATGAGTGGGGATCGTCAACGGACGCGAGATGTAAAAAACACAGAGAGATCCTACTGAAGAGCCCAGAACATATGACAGGATTTACAGAAGACGAAGGACATGCAGAAGAATTACAGCAGAGTATCAAATGACATGTGAGTCCTGATGACCTCGGATACAGGAAATGGAGCAGATTCATGACACGTGGTTTTGAGATTTAATTCAGCATGTGCACAAGAACCAAAATAATTGATCATTGAGCTGAGAGTTTTTGCAGCGTGTTTGCTACTTGTTAATGTTTACTTTACTACAATTAAAGAAACAGTGCAGGAACATTTAGAAATGTTACATATTTCATGCTTTCCAATTGTTGCCTGATGATGCATTTAAAATATTGTATGTTAAATAAGAATGACTACATTAGCATGTTTTTGGGTCGTTTAAGTTCCAACTGCTAAAAATGCAGAAACATTGTAGAAACATTGTAGTATGTATAAAAAAAAACATATTAACAAGAAGTTGGCAGATTCCACTTTGTATGAGCAGATTGTTTGCACAACCCGGTAAACAAAGAATATTAGCAGAACATGCATGATCTGTTGTACTGTTACAAAAATTAACGTTCACATTAGATTGATTGTCAATTGTTGAAGGTTTGGAATGACGTGTGAATTTGGGGAACACCTTTACTGGTATTAAAAATGTCCATTCAACCTGGAAACCCTGACCC
This sequence comes from Clariallabes teugelsi, assembly GCA_030014215.1. Taxonomy (NCBI): domain Eukaryota; kingdom Metazoa; phylum Chordata; class Actinopteri; order Siluriformes; family Clariidae; genus Clariallabes; species Clariallabes teugelsi. Next base: position 13,847,756 of record JAQMYG010000011.1, read on the forward strand.
TGTGTAATACTGGAAGACTGCATCTGCTTTCCTCAACCGCCCCCGCCTTCACTTTAATCTCCTGGGTAAACCGATTAAAGCAGGCCGAGCCTGCAAGACGGGATTAAGTGTGAAACTCCATTCATCATCGCTAGTCGCTCGGTTTCATCTCAGTTAGCTCACTTTATTGACTGCATGAATAAACACCCACTAAATACCACCTAATCCACTGACCGCACTGACCGCAGAGCAACATTTACAATTATCCTGCTCTCAAACTGAAATACATTTTAACACAGACGACTTGTGAATGAAAGCCAGACAAACGTTACATTTAGACGGACAGCCAAATAGATAGACATGTCTGACTGGGAGGTGGACAGATTGATTAGTACTGTAGACAAGTAGAATACTAGATATACAAGACGTTTGCTTAGACTCTATTGTGGGTTACAGACAGATAGACAGTGATTGTCAGCGAGATATACAGCTAAAGAGGCAGACTGTCAGAGAGGCAGACAGACAGGTGCACAGCTTGCCATACAGATGCACGTCTTTGATAGACATCTATGCATCTTTGACAAGCAAACAGAGAGCGATATGTCCAAGACTGATGGTTGTTCATCTAGACAACAGACAGATTTATGTATTTGACAGGCAGACAGGAAGATGAACTCTCAAATGCTGTATCCTGATCAGGGTTGTGGTAGCTAGAAACCAGACAGACGTACAGTCAGACAGACAGATAAACAGATGGACACAGAGCTTTAATGATTGAATAATTGTCCTATACAACATTAACTGATACAGTACTGCACTTTTCATCCTCATACTAACTCACAGATTTATTTTCAGCTTTATTTGCTGCAGCGCCTCAGTCCACCATCATGAAGTCATGTGACACAGTAGCCAGGGACAGGCCTCACGCTTTCGGTCTCACTTTCCCCCTCGAATCAGAAGTATTAATGAAGAAACTGAGAGTGTGATCACAGTCAGTGTGTCTGTGACAGATTCACAATTTCCCTGTCAGTACTGTGTTTGTGTTAAAATGCCTGCTCAGCTCAGCTCAGCTGATTTTAATGTATTTTTAGGTCATGTGCTCAAGACCGCAGCTTTACCATCTGGCCTGAGCATCTGGGTCGCTACTGCAGAAATTTGTATAGCGCAGCTAAATATATGCACATAGACTCAAAAAAGGCTTTATTTAGCTTTTACATATTATGTAAATTCTACTCAATTCTGTGTAGCGAGTTGAACATAGACAAACAATTATTTACATTTTTTTTTCAACTTACATATTTTACCTAAATGAAAATTCTACTGTTCATTAAAAAAAAAAAAAAAAAAAAAAAAAAAAAAAAAAAAAT
>JAQMYG010000011.1:13855759-13867527 GCA_030014215.1 Clariallabes teugelsi
GGGGGGGGGCAGGCCAGTCGAGATGGGGGCAGGAAGGCCTCACAGTGTCCTTGATTGGCACTCATGCTCAGGAAATGATAAGGAGTTAAAGTAAACATGTCTGGTCGTGTTGATGTGAGGGGACTGTTCTCAAAACATGTCACGGCCACTTTATGAGCAGCAGAGGACAGGAACAGCCCATGAGCTATTTACTCCAATACAACCCCCTGCCTTGCCATATCCACCTCCCCACCCTCACAAGCCTTTAATTACCCCCATTACCACAATCCTCGCTCATCTACAGCCCTAGCGGCGGTGATTAGCCACAAAAACCTCAACACAACTGAATGAAATGCCAAGTATTGCAATTTCTTCTCACCGTTTCTCTTCATTAGCGCCTGATAACTATAAACACTAGATAAGTCTAGAATCTAGAATACTAGATAAGCAATAGGTAAATCGTTAATTCTAATAAACAATAGTTCAATCACTACTTCTAATAAATATTAGTTAAATAAATGTAAACAAATACTTACAATCATTTGGGGTGCTAAAAATTAAATATATTATTCTTTTTATTTTCTTGAATGACAGTTTAACACATTTATACCACATCAAGCTGGATTTAGTTTTCTGCTAGTGGCACTAAAGTGATAGGTTCCTCAGTGCAAGCTAGGTCACATGAGAACTGATTCAATACTACAATAATAATAGTTATGGTAAAAATTATATAGTTATAGTTACAACATTAGCAGCAACATTAGCCAACAAAGCCAGCTAACACAACACAACATTGTTAACTAAATAGTTACCTTCACTAATGTTACTTCTCAAGTAGTGATACTTATTTTACCAGCTAGTAAATTTGTTAAAACACTGACCAATGTTAGGTTGGCAGTGATATTATGTATTGGTGTAATTGGCCTACTGTACTTCTGTCACATGCTACTAAGCATTAGACAATCTGTTACAGTATGTTAACTGTTGTTCTATAGTACCAGCTAAAAGTTTGGGCACAAGTTTGGTTTTATTTTCTACATCCTAGAACAATACTAGATTTTTTTTTTTTAAACTATAAAATAACAAATATGGCATTAGGTAATTAAGTAGCAACAACAATTATTTTTCTTCTGCAATCGTTCATAGTATAGTCAAGAGCATTTGCACCATGATGGAACTGGCTCTCATGCAGACCATATTAGAAAAGCAAAACCAAATCTTACCTCTGCTGTGGAGAATTTCATTTAGAGCTTCAGAAATCACAAATTTGCAGCACCTCAGATTAGAAGCATTATGAAAGCTTTACAGAGCATAAAGAACAGACACATCTCAATATCAACTGTTTAGAGGAGATTAATGCATATTTTGGATGCCTTCAGAATTGTTTTACAAGGTAGAAATAAATAAAAATCAGGAGTTAGAAGGTGCGTCTAAACTTTTGACTGGTAGTTTAAATTGTAAATGCGTCTGGATATGACTATAGCAATAGATGACAAAAGAATCAGAGGACTCAGAGCCAGACTGTTATATGACACATTTTTCCCAGGTGGAAGCAGGCAGACCTTTATAGCAAGTGTGATGGCAGAGTTGGACTACGCAGCATGCAGCAGCCTGTTTAGCAATACTGTACTTTTCCTGTTTCTATCTCCACAGCAAGGCTGAGGGGTTGGTTGAAGAGGCACTTTGGCAGGAAAACAATTCTTTAGATTGCTTTTCTTTAGATTAGCTGTTTTAATGTCTTACTAAGATTACAAAAACATCCATAAAATATTTACAGCATTTACAAAGGATATGAAATATATGGTAAAAATAATCAATAACATAAAATGTATTTTTTAAACTCTTGTTTTATACTAATTTTAAATACACGTTCAAATTTATAAAATTAATTACAAAATTATAGCTTTCAACACTTCAAGCCAAAATTTTAATGAAAGTACAAATGGAAAAAAAAAAACGAAAAGAGGTCTTGGACTGTTTTATTCTTGGTATGGCTCAAACATAGAGCTTTGTTCTTTGCATTTTATCCCTTAATCCTAGGGGTCACCAAACTGTGTAACTTGACCCGCAAGTTCTGGCACAGCTTTTATGCTGAATGACTCCATTTATATCTGGGCCTGGGATCGGCACCGCATGCAGTGGCTGTGTTGTGTGGGGCATAGGGTTAACAGCCTTGCCCATGCACCCAGCAGTGATGACGTGGCGGTGACAAGGCTAACTGACCTTTCAATCCCTAACCCAGATCCTCAATCGCCTGAGGCACCACTGCTTCTGCAACAAATGTACAGTATATAGAGAATAACACTGCCTGATTTTTCAATATTTTAACAAAATTTTGTGAATAATTATTTTTAAAATCAAACCAAACTACAAATTTGCAAATATTTTATTAACATTGATTTTCCGCTTACTTATGCGTACAGTATGTCAAACAACCAGTTGTAAATTATTAAGTGACTTCATACACATCTGATCTACATTTAGTTGCATACACAGCATCACATAAAAGGCAAAACTCACAAAAAGTTAACAAGAAACACAATCATGGCTTAATGGTGAAGAAGAGCCTGCAGTATGGGGAAATGGGGTGCCATTACGTTTCAATTGTTCCTCTTGTTGGTCTTAAAGAATAGATTTGTATTAATTTGTATTGTATTGAAATTGAATAGATTTTAGAATAGCTTTCTTTTAGATAATTTATATGAATTTTATGAAATTAAATTTTTTTTTATGCTAATCAAAGATTGCAAGAACAAGTTCAAGCAAAGTGATTCTGGATCAAGTGTATGGTTTAACCATTTTTCACAAATGAATGGATTTTTATGACCTCCCCAAATCTTATGTAAAAGCTACTATGAACAGTGTATGGATAAATCCCTTTATATCCACTTTAATAAATTAAACCCAGAGGTTATATTTTATGATAAACAGTACTCTCATTGGCATTTCTATAAAATGATGTTAACTATTTTGTTAAAAAATACACCATGTAATAGTCTATTGTTAGCTACAGTAGCCTGCTGAAAAACATGAATCTCACAGGTAAAATCAGATGTTTTCATATGTTGAATCCGAAAGCTGATGAATCTGTAACATGGAAAGAATCAAGGTCACAACAACAAATGCCCTTTTGTTGAGACTCTCACGGCTCCTGAATGAAAATCCGATTTCCTGCATTTCCTTGCCTTCGTGAGCCAGCGCAGAGATTAGGGCAATATTGTGAGTGTGCACATGGATATTTCTACTGTTCCCCAGAGATGACGCGCATTATCACATGATAAGAGTGTGGCAGTCAGTATACAGAGCTCTGGATCGTTCCTATCACACACTGGGGCAGACGGAAGGAAGATCAGGCGCTTTTTTTTGCTAGCCTCAGGAAAAGAACTCCATAATATTTGAACAGCACTTAGAGTGCGGTATAATAGGATTAGAGCACAATAAGGCGATAGAGTAACCCTGCAGCTCACACAGGATTAATCCTCCTGGGGTTATGATAACATAAAATAGAAATAGAAAACATGCAAATCTGTAATATAAGTAGCAGAACACCAATACTAACTAATGCTTGCAGTAATACAGCTGTGATATAGAAGCATAACATGTTCCTTCAAGCCATCCTTTAGCACATACTATACAGGATCATAAAAGACATAATAAAAGACAGATATTTAATTAATTTTGGTCAGCCATTAATAATTATCACCATAATAATTTGCCAAATGTTAGCATGCATGCAGGAGGGCTTACTGGTGTTGAATTACAATTTAATTACAACTTGCACATTACCTGGGGCCCTGTACCTGTATTCACACTAGCAAACAGCATATGTATGACACAGGCAAATATTTGGCCTAAGATTTTCTCAATTCTATTTAACCTTACATGTAACAGAGACTTCTTATTAAGGAGACATTACTAAGAAAAATAAACCTGACAATTATTGCAGACATAATTGGTGCATCTGGTGAGTGCATATTTCAGTTAAAGTTCCACTTTTATACATCACATAGACATCATTGTGTGAAATTCTTTATTCTTCACATATCTCACAAATTCTTGTTAGTAGGCTGGGGTCAAAGCACAGGGTTAGCACCTGGAGCAGATAGGGTTAAGGACCTTGTTCAAGGGCCCAACAGCAGTAACCTGGCGGAGGTGGGGTTCAAACAGCTGATCTCAGAACCATAACACACTGAGCCACCACCCAGTATGTTGGCCTTGCATTTAGTTTGCTTTGGTAATCTATTCAAAAAGCCTAGTAAAAGCATATATTATCACTCACTCATCATCTATACCACTTTATCCTGTATACAGGGTCACTGGGGCCCTGCAACCCCTTAGAACACAAGGCAAGGTGCCAATCCATCGCAGGGAACACACACATACACACACTCACACAGAGAATTTGGGACGCCAAATAGAGTAATCTACAAGTCTTTAGACTGTGGGAGGAAACCCACCAAGCACGGGGAGAACATACAAACTCCATGCACACAGAGGTGGAAATTGAACCTGGTTGCGGATTGAACCCGGACCATGGAGGTGCAAGGCGACAGTGATAAGCCACCAAGCCACCATGCATATAAAACACCAAAAAACAAACAACTTAATAAGTGCATTTGGTTATTTAATTAGTTATCTTTATTGGATTTATATACTTTAGGTACTGCAAGAAATGAATGGTAGCAGTCAATACACACTCACAAGAGCCAATCTATAAATGACGTGTTTTGTCACTTGCTAATGTTAATTCCAAGAAGCATTCCTGATGAGGTGTAAACCAGTCGTAACCTACAATTACTTTGTTTCCATGACGACACACTCTAAACCAGGTCATTTAATCCACCTTTATTTCTGTTCAAATCGCATTTTGGATGAGTCTGGACGTGGAGAAATAGAGGTTTTTAGCTGCCCTTTTATAAATAGTGGTTGTTCATTGAGGAGACAGGATTAAGACCTGATGGCTCCTGGGATGATAAATGATCGCAATTACAGAGACAGTCACTGGACCCAGTAAATAATGAGCTGGACTTTTTCAAGAGACTGTCTAGAGAAGCTTGGAATTAAGGGTGGGAGAGAGAGGATGACGCAAGCCAAATCACAAAGCTGAATCACACTTCTTTCTAATTCATTTATATACAAAAACTACATGGAGTAATCACTTGGGCAGCATGGTGGCTGAGAACTGTCACCATAAACCTTCAGAGTTTGCATGTTTCATGTTTTTACTCTTTTTTACTCAAAAAATTGTTTGTTTTTTGGTGTTTTACATGCATGGTGGCTTGGTGGCTTATCACTGTTGCCTTGTACCTCCATGGTCCGGGTTCAATCCACAACCAGGATCAATTTCCATATCTGTGTGCATGGAGTTTGTATGTTCTCCACGTGCTTGCTGGGTTTCCTGAGAAATGTTTTATTTTATTATTTATTATAATAACTAAACACTTTTCCCCATAATGTCACTACCATGATGTCAATCACACCAGTGGACGGTGGAAGTACTGTTAGTCAACAGTAGACTACTATGTATTTTTGTAGATGATTGCGTTCAAGGTGTATTTTTTTGTCACACAGATAAAAGACCTAGTCTGTGATAGCTTCTGTTGCGCTGATTATTTGTTTATACAATATGTTGCATTACATTGGACTTCATAAAAATGTGTGAAAATGGATGAAGAAGGTAATAAGTATATTAATTTGCAGAAGTTTAAGTTGTTACCATAACGTGATTACCTCAGATGGTGTACAAATATGAGAGGGAACATCAGGGTTCCCAAAAGGGGCCCATCACATTATAAAGGACAATACACATCCACAACACAATCTATTGACACTTCTGCAGTCTGGAAGACCATACAGAAGTGTGAAGTCACAGACTAAAAGATTTGCAAATACTTTGTTTTATCTACAAGCCATTAGACTTCTGAATAGCTGCACGTTAAAATCCTTAAATACCTTTATCCCCATTTATCTCCTATTTATCTCCTGTTTTTGTGTACGTCTTTATGTGTTTTGGCAAAGTAAGAATTCCATTGTAGTGTTTAAACTGGTGTTTTTACTGTGCACATGACAATAGATTCAAATTCCTCCTAGATTTGGTGGGGGTTGCTAGCATTAGCATTAGCTTCTGTTGCAAATGAAATGACGATATGGAATATGCTATGCTTCACACCGTTAACTTATACTGACATTTCAGGCTTTCTAATTAATAGCTAACTAATTGTTCCAGGGTTGAATCTTAAATAGTGAAAAATGGAAAGCTAGTGCCCTTAGTCAGGAGTTAGAGAATGGTTTGGGATTAAAAGCTTTTTGTTTAAAGGTAGTTAGCTTCGTAACTCACATTATCCATGAAACACAACACAGCCAGTTTAGGGGCGATTTGGAACGACAAAAGAGACACGTTCACTAAGAAGACAAAGTGTTGTTTAAGACATAATGTTCTCAGATGTGTTTTCTTGCCTGAAAGTGCTACCATGACTAGTTTCGCATGTGGGTTTTGATACCGGTAAGTAACGAACCTTTTGCCATCCAGCAGTGGACACGACAGATGTCTTAATGTCAGGTGCAAAAGGTCTATACAAAAAAACTGCAGTCAAGTCTGTATTTACAATTTTAAGTTCAAAGTGGACAGGTATAAAATAAGTACAAAACAACCCATGTCATACTGTTTTAGTAAAATAATCAATGACAGGGTGATGCGACGAAGCAGGGAACTGTAACCACCTCAAATCAGATTTAATCACTCAGTTGTGCTGTTGTTTAAGTCTATATTAATTGTGATGGGTTATACAGGACAGCAAGAGAGTTTACATATTTATATAAAAAAAAACAAAAAAAAAACATACAATGTTCTAGCTCCATTATGCAAATGAAAAAAGCTGGATGGAAAGCCCTGAGATATTAAAAATATCCATTTTACTCTTAGTTGATATGGAAAACAAATGGCCTATTAATTAGTAAACAAGATGTCAATATGAGTGATGGAGATGGAGTTTTTTTATGATGAGATGGGGCACATGATTTAATGCTATATTCTAAACATGAAACAAAGGTTTTGAGACACAGTGTGTCTGTGACAACAGACACAGTAACAGGATTAAAGTGAAACATTTTAAACATTTCACCAAAAATATCATAGAAGGATTTAAAAATAGCTCAGTTCCTGATTGTAGTGCCCTTACAGTATTTGTAGTATCCTGGAGGTCTCCCCTTACACTGTTCACTAATGAAAGACTTCCTGCTGTTAAGTCACTGAAAAATGAGAACATGAGCCTTCGCACTGAATTTTCAATTTACAGTGCAGCATTTGCATGGACTTTGGTTTTTGTAAGCCCTAATGCATCAATTCATCACCCATCTTAGGCTCCATGTAATGGAATGTGACATTAAGACTGGAAGAGAAGGAGGAAACCAAATTAGTCTCCCTGCTCAGCATAGAGGCAGTGAAAAATGTGTTGTTCAGATCCTTAATTGATTTAAATGTGCATGTTGGGAGCTACTGCACAAACCAAGCAAGGGGGAATGAACACTTTGGAATGAAGAATATCATATTTTTGATGACCTGACATGAGGCGTGTGCTAGTGTGCATGCTTAAGATGAATATTCGTGATATTTTTCACACAACCTCAAATGTTTTTTCCCTAGCCAGGAAAAGTTATCAAATTGTTTCCCCACATAAAATATTTTAAATAGGTGTGGCTTTGTGGCAACATAACATGTAACATTGTTAGCTCCACATTGAGTTGCTCACTGTGTAGCCTGTTGCATGTTTGCCTGGGTTTCCTCCAAATGATTTGTTTTTATCCTACCTCCAAGAATCTCTCAGTAGGTGGATTGAGGACTTGAGTTTCCCTCTAACCATGAATTTACATATACATGTTGCCGTGCAGTGGACTGACTTTCCATTCTGCATGTATTCTATCCAGACTCTGAATTCACAAAAAATTTTGACAAGGCATTCATAAATGTTCTTCCCCTGTTGAGAAACAGAAAGGTTCTATGCAGTGTCCTAAATCCTGTTTCTTGCACAATAGAAACTCTTAAATGATCAAATGACACTTGAAAGGACCAATGAAGAACTCTGTGGAGTTGATAACATTTCTACTCTTCTAAATATTGTAGCAAATGAAAGTATTTAACATTTAGAATAGTATTTACAAATATTTTTTAAAGTATTAAAAAATAATTATTGTATTTTTTTAAATAATGATCAAGGCTTCAACTGCAGCCCTGACCAGAATTAAAGATAATGAATAATTAAAAGAAGCCTTTTAGTCTGTATTATTTCACTGTTTTTTCTTCCTATGGTTCCTTATAAGTTCATTATTAAGGATAATTAATGGTGTTAAGCTTCATAAAAATCCAGCATTTAAAGGAAACATCACATGTAGAATTTGCCATAAAAATATTTCTCATTCTACCAAAAAATTGATATGGATGAGTTATAACATCCTAATAATATTGCATCCAAACACACTACTATTTTAAATTATATTTTTGGATTTGTCATGTTTGTAAAAACTACAAGGTATAAATACATTTGCATTCTATACTTGTGAGAGACTCAGGAATATTAAGGAGCGCTCTGCTAGATGGAGTTATGGTCTGGTCACCACACAGGAATCCATTTCAATGTTTGATGATGGAATTTACTGAACCCACGGGGCATGACACTCTCCCTAGCTTCCTGGCCGGATGAGTTCTACACTCCTCTGAGACAGACTTCATTTACTAAGTGCTGCATGTACGCACCGGAACAGGTAAATAAAGCTGATATGTAATGGCATTGACCCTCTCGGGGGTGGAGAGTGGTAGTGGAAGATGAATGGTGCTCTGTATGCAGGACTGAGACCTGAGACGTCTATGAGGACAATGGAGCTTTTCCACCACTGCACAAGTCACAAGACATTGACTAAAGGGTAAATGATTAGCTCAAATTAGCATAATTAAATCTAGGCTAAAAAAGCGCTGGTGGTCTAATTTGACTAACATTAAGTGGTACCTCCTGCACTCTCTGAGCAGAGACCCTTGATGGTTCTAAGCAGAATCCTTAATCAAAAAGGGTTTAAAGTGAAACATGTACTTTCTTTCATGGCAAGGGATAATAATTTTCCATCAAATAACTCCAAATACAGTGGCATGGTGGCGCACATAGCGTTTCTGCCTCATCTGGGTTCGACCCTGAGCCTGGGCCATCGTTTGTGCAATGTTTACCATGTTTTTCCTATATTTGTGTCCAAAAACATGTTCTTCGGTGTATTGGTTATGCTAAATTGCCTCTAGTTGTAATTAGCTGTGTGGCTGGTTCTCTGCCATGAACTGGCATTTTGTCCAGGGTGAATTCTCCTTTTTGTACCCAGTGCTGCCAGATCGGCTCAGGATCCATCATGACCCTGATCAGAATACAGTACAGAAGAATTAATGAATAAGGATCCTACAAATTGTCATTTTCAGTTTTTCCTTAGGGAACTCCATGTAGGCTCTACATGTTGAAAGCAAAACATTATGATTCATAATATATTTTTGCATTCTTTATTGTCATATCAATATGAATATTTTAAAAACACCTCTTTGGCACATTTGAACTATTTTCAAGTGTTTTTACTGTAATGCTTAAAATAAATGCTTGAAATTATATAAATGATCTGTCTGTTTACCTTTAGGCCACCCAGTTGAAACCTGTAAGGAGTCTATGTTGAATCCTAAAATAGAGTTTTTAACCAAATTAAAAATGATTATCCACTTATAGCAATTGACCAAATGAACCCTTAAATAACCCTTATTAAGACTGTAGTTGCTGCTGTATCTATTACACAGCAAAAAGTAACTTTGCAGTTAAAACATTTTAGTTATTAAATATCAATAATTTAAATAAGTTAAATTATTGCTCACTAAAAATATTTTATTATTATATTATTATATTTTGTAACAATTAATTGGATTTGAGATTATAAGGATTATTAAGTTTATTTTAAAAAACTATTAATTTTAAACCTTAAAATTCTCAATTTATTTTATTTGTATGAATAGATCTTTGTTTAAATAAATGTGTGAAAGTGGCAAATTTATGTAGAAATGGGTGTAATAATGTTAGCATTGTAAAATTAAGAAACTCGCAAATTTGCACATATGCAATTAAAAATTTTGCTTTTCCAGGATTCAATTCAATTCAATTTTATTTTCTAGGACGCTTTTAACAATGGGCATTGTCGCAAAGCAGCTTTACAATAACAAACAAAATAAGTAAAAAAAAAATATAAATAAATAAATAAAAGCAAGTGACCTAGTTGTTCATTTACAAATCTCTAAACTGAGGACTGTCAAGGTCGTCCGCAGGGAGGGGACAAAATGGCACAATTAGAAGGCTAGTTCCTGACCGGGACCAAAGTGCATCCTGTCGGTCATCTTGTGCGATTAGCATGTGAATGGTACGTTTGTGTTGTTGTGTACGACAGAGCTCCTGCTACCTGAGACACTCTAATTAGCGATGAATTAAAGGGGGTGGTTAAAGAGAAGGCCTTTGTAGGGACATCTGGTTCCTTCCTCACCCCCTGTGTTGGGGGAGGAGTGACAGTGACACACCAAACAAAACATGGCCGAGAGTCCGCACATCCTGGAAGGTCAGGAGGATGTGGAAAGTTTATACAGGAAGTGTACACAGGTTGTTTACAACTGGGGTTGAAAATAATATGATTCTTAGATCTACTTAAGAATTGCTTAGTTTTGTGATGAGTTCACAAAATACGTACTGTAACCACACATCATACTAATTCTAAACAAATTTCAATTTTATTTGTCACATACAAAACCATACACAGTAAGATATGCAATAAAAAATTTATACAGAGCTTAAACAAATGAGACAGAAAATATTTTTTAATAAACAACCTTGAACACGTCCATGTTTTTGGTGATCATCAAAAGCACACAAAAGGAGGCTCCTGGGAATATCTGGTGCTTAATACTGTCCATAATATTATTTGTTTTATTTTTGTAAAACGTAGTTGCCTTAAATTCCAATTTTGCCAATTTGTTTTATTTTGGGGTCAAAATAGCTCCAATATGAAGGGGTAATAGCAGATGCACCAAACATGTATGTGTTTTTTGTGTCCAATAGAGAAAATGTGTAAAATTAAGAATAGCGTGATACATTTTTTTCTTCATTTTTTTAAACCGATATCTGAGCATCAGCTATCATCAATACCCATCTAATACTACTAAGATTTACTATTATTATTATTATTATTATTATTATTATTTCAACTGAATTTTGTATACATATATAATTAATCCTATCAAAAGAAAGCTGTATAAGTCTTGATATATTAAGGCTTTATGTAAGGAAATTAAGATAATGAGTGTTGTATTCATTATGTGATACTTAATGAATCAATAATTGTAAAATATAACCTTTGATGTATTAGTCACTCTTTTAAAAGAGTTACATTTGTCATAAATACACTGTACCTTTAAAAGATATCACCTTATTTTTTATTTATTTAACCCAACTTGATTTCCAAATGCATTTTTGCTTAAAACGAATTTGGCCCTGATTACTTAAAATGCACTCCTGTTCTGGGTGAAAAACTTCATGGTTGGAGTGCAGAGCAGGAAAACCTCTAAAGACTAATGTATGTACTTAAATGCACTTCAACTTTGCTTTAAGACAGACATGAAAAACCTCAAACTATCCCTTTAAGTAGAGAGGGTATGTCAAAATTGTGTGTGTGTGTGTGTGTGTGTGTGTGTGTGTGTGTGTGTGTGTGTGTGTGTGTGTGTGTGTGTGTGTGTG
>JAQMYG010000011.1:13888200-13904290 GCA_030014215.1 Clariallabes teugelsi
CGTTTCTTTTTTTGCTGAGTATATATATATATATATATATATATATGTCTGGCAGTGTGCAGCACCCTATAAAGTGGTCAAAAAGTGTTGTTCATAATTAATTAGCAATTTCTGTTGTCTGATGATTCATGCCTCTATTTCAGTTCGTAATGGTGTGTTTTAAAATTGATTGCAGTTTTTAAATCAGATGATTTGTCTCTTAGGTAGAAAAGGGAGCCGGTCTCCTGTGAGGGTGAGTCACCAATCCAGCTCAGCCTCCTCCCTTTGCTCTGTTTTCCTTTCTATGATTTAGAGGGAGACACAGAGCAGTCCTCGTTCAGGTTTCCACATGATTACTCCCTCCCCCACTGGCCCTTGCTGCCTGGTGCGATAATGGAGCAGGTCTAGCATGAGGCACGGAAATGATTGGGTGAATCATCCTATATTTGAATTTTATTAGCAGACGGTCCAGGCGGGGAACTACTGCTCAATTACAGGAGGAGGCTGTTGATTTCAGCCACAGAATTAGCCAGCAGTAATTTTATGCAAAAATAGCTAGTATGTGGAAAATGAAACATGATGAGGTGTGATACATTAACATTTTTTTATAACATACAGCATAGTAGGAAAATATCATAAAGAGTCACAAAGTCATAAAGAGTCACAGAGATCTACAGCAAGTTGATTATTTTCCCTTTTTTCCCATTTTATTCAGATGATATCACAAATATTTGCCAATGATGAAATTAGAAAATAGAAATTGCCATGTTCTATGTATTAAAATATGTCAGATTTTATATTTTATCCATTTATAGTTAAATTCAATATTGTACAATGTGAATTAAATAAACTAAATCTTTTGATTACTTACTTTATAGCAATGACACACATTCATCTCCTCAACAGCCTCTTTTCCCCACTATCTCTCTTCAAGAGCTCGTCATGTTATTGAGATCGAGATTGTTATTTAGATTGTTATAAAGGTGTGGCACTGGAGTCTCCTCACATAAATGTTAAATAATTATCTCCTTCCAGAATCAAACATCTTCCATACAATCCCTGTGAACAAGATGCTCTATATTGCACTTTGATTTTAAGCTGCACTACTGCTCAAGCTGCTGTTATAGTAAATTATTCAACATCTTCTGATCAGTATATTGATAACATGTCACTGGTGTTAAACTAAGACGTTTAGTAATAACTCTAAATTTGTCTGACTCCTTTAGCTCAAAGTTCAATTTATGGTCTTGTGTAAGATAAAATTTAAATTCTATATCCAATTATTAGACACCTGGGGTAGTAATTGGAATGTTGTGTGTTTGAATCCCAAATCTGTCAAATGCCAGAATTGTCATATATCCCCAATTGGTCAAAATCATCTGTGTAATACACAGCTGTCACTCACATAACTAACAAAAGAAAAAGAGCTTTAAAGAAGATATCCATTTTTTTTTAAACCTGCTTTCTAGCTGGAATGAGCAGAGATCAAAAAAAGTTGGAATATCAAAACTAAATTAGTAGTAAGTAGAATGCAGGATGCATTTACATCTTTTTTGTTTTGGAAATGAATTAATTAATGCAAATTATTGTAATAATTACAATGTATTGGGATTTTTTTTCTTATAAATTGTTTAAATAATTTGGATTGAGGTTTTTAAAATATGGTTGCTTGATTTTTTTTACATTTGTGATGTACTTTTCCCCAAATCAATTACAGTAACTGACATTGTCTGCACCTTGCACTAATCAGCACTGTAATACCCTCTGACCACCACCCCTGCTATTCTGCGTAGCCACCAACAGACTGGTTCAATAATAAATAAAAAAAAATACAATAAACATTACGAAAAGGAAAAAGGAAAACTTTTGGGCGGTATCATATATTTTATTATTTCCACTCCAATTTGTAGGCCTACTCCTGTTGTGTCCTTTTCTTTCTCTCTCATTCTACTCATTAGTGATAGATGAGTGTTCAAAAAAAAACTTTTTTGTATTTTTATTTTTCAAATAAATAAATAATGTTGTTAAGACGTCTATGTTAACCTTTTTGTCGTAAAATGCTATAATACATGCTGTAGGTCACGAAATCAAAGGAAACCAAATGTTTTTGATGATTACTGCTTACAGCTCAAGAAACTTAAAAATCCAGTATCTCAAAATATTAGACTGTTTCCTGAAATCAATCAAAATAGATTTACAATACAGAAATATCCATCTTTTAAACTGTATATTCATTCATGATTTTTCATTCAAACTGTTTGATTCAAACTGTATATTCAGTAATTCAAATTACTGCATCATTTCATGGCAGGAAGATAATCAGCCTGTAGTCAGCCTGTAGCACAACCAGGTTGCTTTGATAGCAGCCTTCAGCTCGTCTGTATTGTTGGGTCAGATGTTTCTCATCTTCCTTTGACAATACAACATAGATTGTCTATGGGGTTCAGATCAGGTGAGTTAGCTTGCCTATCAAGTACAGAAATATCAAGATTCAAGTTTCAAAGAACTTTATTAATCACAAAGGCAAGTTGCTTAAATTAAATTGCTTAATCATGGTCAGCAAACTTTTATTTTTGTTATTCCAGTTATTTTTGTCCTTAGCTCAGGTAAGAAGCTTCTAGTGTCTAGTTTGAATCAGCTTTGCATGAAAATCTTCTTAAGCCTGCAGTAATCCATGTTGCGAATGATCGTCTTCTGGACAACTGTCTTTCTGTATAGTCTTCTCTACTATACAGAAAGACACATTGTATTTATACTGTATGAATAGCAATTTACTCAAACGCAGAATGAAATATTTGAATATTTTGAGATTCACAGTTCAATTCCATTAAATTCAGTTTTATTTGTACAGTCTTATCTAAAAGTTTAGGCACCCCTTGATAAATAACAGATTTTGGTGATTTTTTTAATTAAAAAGATGTTAACACAAGTCTCTCTTGGAAATGGAAAAATGCCCAATATTTTCAGCAATAGTGCATAGTGCATAGTTACTTCTTATACCATAAATTTAACAAAAATAAAAAATAAAACCATTATTATGGCACTGTGCAAAAGTTTGGGCACCCTAAGAGTTCCAGAGTCTCAGATTCTTTTTACAAGGTTTCAGACCTTAATTAGCTCATTAAATCTGATGCATGGCAACAACTGTCATTAGTAAATGCCAATATCAAAGCTTTACATATACTTTGACTCTTCAAACCTTGTGCCCACACTTGCGGACATTCAGCAACCATGGGTTCCTCTAGGCAGCTGTGTAAGACTTTGAAAATGAAAGTTATTGATGCCCACAATGCAGGAGAAGGCTACAAGAAGATAGCAAAGTATTGTCAGATTGCAGTTTCCACAGGGAGAAATGTATTTAAGAGATGGCAGTTCAGGGGAACTGTGGAAGTCAAGATGAGATCTGGAAGACCAAGAAAACTCTCAGAGAGACCTGCTCGTATGCTGGTCAGAAAGACAAATCAAAATCCCCATTTGACTGCAAAATCCTTCAGGAAGATTCCACCAGAACATCTACAGAAGCCTGATGTGTTTTGGAAACAAGTGCTGCGGACTTATGAAGTTAAAATAGAACTCTTTGGCCACAATCAGCAGAGGCATGTTTGGAGGAAAAAAAAGGAAAAAAAGCATTTCATGAAAAGAACACCTTGCCAACTATTAGGCATGGGGTGGATCTATCATGCTTTGGGGTTGTGTTGCAGCCAGTGGCACAGGAAACATTGCACGGGTGGAGGGAAGAATGGATTCCACTAAATACCAGCAAATTCTGGAAGCAAACATCACACCATCTGTAAAAAACTGAAGCTGAAAAGAGGATGGCTTCTACAACAGGACAATGATCCTAAACATACCTTGAAACCTACTATGGAATACCTCAAGAGATGCAAACTGAAGGTTTTGGAATGTCCATCATAGTCTCCTGATTTAAACATCATTGAAAATTTGTGAGTAGATCTTAAAAGAGCTGTGCATGCAAGATGACAAAAGAATATTACTAGTACAAGAATTGAAAGACATTTAGCTGGCTATAAAAAGCATTTGCAAGCTGTGATATCTGCCAAAGGAGGTATTACTAAGTACTGGTTATGTAGAGTGCCCAAACTTTTGCACAGTGCAACAATAATGTTTTTATTTTTTATCTTTGTTTAATTTATGACATCATAAGTAACTATGCATCAATGTTTGCCGAAAATATTGTGCATTTTTTTCCATTTCGAAGAGAGACTGTTAACATCTTTTCAATTAAAAAAATCACCAAAACCTGTTATTTATCAAGGGGTGCCTAAACTTTTACACAAGACTGCACACTGACTGTCTCAAAGCAGCTTTACAGAGTGAAAAAAAGGAAACGAAATGACAGCATTTTTCATGAGCTTTAAGCTGGAATCATAGAAGTGAAAAAAATAAACAGTTTTAAATATTTAATTTAAGTGTAATTAAATTACAAAAAAAACTATGATATTTAAATTGTATCAGATGCATTGTATATGTAGAAAAGAAAATGCCTGAAATTTTACCTTTATTTACCATCAATAAAGATAGATCCATACAAAAGTTCTTCTCCCTTTTAGATAAGATTTTAAGTGGAGCCTATTTAGAAAGCTGTCAACCATATCCTTGTCATGTTCCATCCTCAGCCTGATTTACTGTAAGTCAAGTTCTATGCGATGATTTTAATGCTAAACTTTAATGCTAAGTCTCTAACTTGGTAGACTCATTAGCCCCATATGTTCAGTAGAAAATAATAATGGTCTTGGGAAAAAATCCCTAAGGTTCATCATCAGCCACCATTCTAATACCATCATTCTAGTACCATTAGAAGCATGATAAGATGATGTCAAATAAAGCGCTGAATGTTTCTCATTAACAGTATCCCGTGATAACAAACGTTGCCTCAACTTCACTGCTATTAAAGGGTTGTCCCTTTAAAATAAATGCCATGGGCTCTGTGTTCTGACTGTATGCTCTGAAAAGGGTCACCTTCCGCACATTGCCTGCCCTACATTTCCCCTCATACGTATATTCAGACTAGCTTTTTTCACTTTGTCTTGTTCCAGCTGAGTGGACAGGGCAGGGGTGCTCCCTCAGGCTGTTCCGGTTGGCGTCATTTAGAGTTATTTTCACCAGCAGTCCTCTGGTTCCTTTGAGCCCAGTGAAGGATTACAGCTAAGACATGACACAGGCGGCCGGATGCTGATGATGTCATCTCCGTATCATGAATGGAACAGAGTCCAGGAGGAGGACGACGTGTCAGCTTCACCTTATACCTGTACCTTTCAGGATTTTACACACACCATTGGCCTTAATTTAAGTCTCTGAGAGTATTTGCAGTAAACACTGGATTACCCTGGTTTTGGTCTGTGTGGTTTCAAGAGTATTTTAAGATTATTACTTTTCACAACAAAATCTTGTCTAAAATTTTATAACAGGATGTGTGATAACATGTTCTCTTTGTCAAATTGCAAAGAGATCCTCTAACAACAGACCTGAGATACTTACATCATTAATTGATGTGATCCAAGCTCATGCGCAAAATGGACTGGTATAAACACAAACTGCTTCTGCTGGCTTTTTATTCTGTTCTTCTGTTGACTTTTAGATGATCTTTGTAGCAGCACTTATATTATTTAATCTTATTTAATTTTTCTGATAAAAAAAATTTCTAATTTCAGTGACAGAATTTTGGTTCAAGACACTAAATCAACCACCAGGTAGCACATCGCTTTTGATAACAAAACGGGTCCAAAAATCATATTGGAGGCAATTTCATATAACAAACTGTTTTTGTACGTTCATATGAACTTTCAACATACACGGATTAGCAGTAACATTAACACCACATAAGATTAACACATTAACATTGATTATCAATTAAATACCAATAAACCGGTGACAGGATGATAGGAACCCAAGGCTCATCTATGGCCGTCGGGACCAGCGACCATCCTGTCTGTTCCCACGGACAAGCCGATTCACTGGGCCCAGCAAGCAAAGGGTTCAAGGGTGCCAATCCGGCTTCCAGACTCCCCAGATTCCAATCTGATTTAGCACTCATGGAATGCACCAGACAAACAAATTTGATCTATGTCGGGCCCACTCTGCAGCCCACAGAGGAACATCCAAGGAACCATCCGGCTGACAGACACCACAGGTGCCCTGGCAGCACAAGGGGAACCTAAACAATTAAGGGGAATGCCTAAACAGGGCATAATGTTTTGCTTTGTAATTTTATGTCTGATTGGTATATACTATATATATATATCTCACAGTTAAAGTGTGAGTACTTTTTTTTTGAGACACCCTGTATATATATATCATCTACCCAGCTACATTATGAAATACTGTACAATGATCCAATGACATCAACATTAACTCCAAAGTAGAAAGTAGGACCTCTGATTGGTTAGTCAATAACTGGTTAATCTGAATTGTGCAAAATCTTGCAGAGGACATTAAAACATTAAAACATTAAAACACCCCAGTCCAAAATTTGATTTAGGAATAATACACTCACTCTTTCACTTTCCGTCTATACTGCTTAATCCTGTATACATGGTCGCGGGGGAAACTTGGGGCACAAGGTGCGGTACACCCTGGATAGGGTACCAATCCATTGCAGCCCACGCACATACACACACTCACACACTCATTCAGACACTATAGCCAATTTGGGTATGCTAATTAGCATAATCTGCATGTCTTTGTACAATGGGAGGTAACCGGAGTACCTGGAGGAAACCCACCATGCATGCTCCATGCACACCGAGCCAGAAATCATGCACACCGAGCCGGGAATTGAGCCTAGACCTTGGAGGTGTAAGGCAACGTGCCAGGAATAATACAACATTTTTATATTTAATACATGTGCAAAAATGGATGCTTATCAGTTGGTGATTTAATCTAATTTACATCAAATAAGGTCTTGTTATCAACTCTGACAACAAATTTGAAAACTGTAAAAGATAAGTGGTATGCAAAGTTAAGCCTTTATTTGTCACATATACATTATTGCACAGTGAAATTCTTTCTTCGCATATCCCAGTGTAACTGGAGTCAGCCATTATACAGTGCCCCAGGAGCAGACAGGGTTAAGGGCCTTGCTTAAGGGCTCAACGATGGCAACCTGGTGGAGATGGGGCTTGAACCGCCAACCATCCAAACTGTTATTTAGTGCCTTAGCCCTCTGATCTACCACTGCCCGGAAGCACACAAAGGACAGCACTACAGTTATGCCCATTATGCTTATACTGTAGTCTTAGTGGTTAAGACACGTAATAGTACCATACAGATATTGCTTTTACTTTAGGGAACACCTTTTGGCTGTTAGTGCAGAGTATGATCAGGTCACTGATTATTATTAGTGGTCAGAGAGAGAGAGAGAGAGAGAGAGAGAGAGAGCATGTGAGAAAGAGAGAGAGAGAGTGAGAGAAAGAGAGAGAGAGTGAAATGACTATTTAAATTATAATGTGGAAATGTGACTTAATAACAGACATTATTTTACATGAAGCAGCAGGGAGTCTGTACAGTCTCACTTCCAGACATCCATCATAAACAACCAGCAGCATAATTCTGTGCTATCGGTGCTAACAATAGGGCCCGGTGGAGCTCTTACCTCAGTGTTTGTCAGAGCATTAACCCACTAATGTGTCATTAAGTGGCTGTGGCTTCCTGTTTACTGAGAAACGACTCGTCATTCAGTCTTTTGCTTTCTGAAAGAAAAAAAAAACACAAGCAAGAGAAATAAGGTCAAATCTGCTGCTTCTATTGCATTGTTAAGTATTAATATTCCATTAATATTCCATATTCAGCTAATGAATGGCAAATTGAAGATTGTTTCTTCTCTTTTAGTACTGATTTTGACCAGGAGCAATATTTATTCAGGAACATCTCAAAAGGAAAGAAGTGAGTAACCTGCACAAACCCACACAGATAACTCAGCCAATGTTGCAATTACAACTAATTTGAATGTTAACATTCTAACTGACAAAGACAGAAATCATTGTGAGTATAATGGTATCAACTTGTATTGCCCAAATTCTAATATGCAATATAATTTGATTTCTGAGGGTGTCCCCTATGCTTTTATAAAGCAAAAATTCATATGTGATCATTTGAAGCTCTTCTATTTTTTTTTACTGATCAAAGAAACCACAGCCCTGTTTCAGTTCTGTTGCTCACAAGCCTGAGCCATGTAAATTCACATGCCCAAGTAGATATATTTTATGCAAACCTAAATTTCTAATAGTGCAATGATTGTAGTTTTGCATTTTCTATATTGTAAATTATTCAACAACTGTCCTTAGTTTTCCATCGTAACTATCTTTGGAATAAACAGATTTTTCTTTTCTTCTCTCACTGAAATGTCTTGAGGCTGTCAGCCATGGTCATTGCCAAAAAACCCTGAAAGGTTGAAAAACAAGCGAGTATTCAAGTATGATCAAACTATTGACTCTTTTAGCAGTTGAATATTAACTCAGCGAGGAAGGCTGATGAAATGGCCATGTTGTGAGATTGATCATTTCACAGTGGCAGTTGTGGAAACTTGATTTGCTATCTGACTGAAAACAGCCTGAATTTTTGACCTGTCTCAGGTTAATGTTCTACGTGGCAGCTTTGGATACAGGACATTCAAAATGCCTAGACATGCTCCAAACTCCCACCCACACAGTCAGGGAACATTAACCCTCCTGTCGTGTTCGCTAGTCATCTTATTTTAACTTTTAACATTTAGTGTATAATCCTCAATACATTCTCAATACATTCTCCCCTTGCAGTGATAACTGATATAAACGAGAGCCATGGAAATGCTAATGCTCTATAATTAAAAGTTATAAAGAAGGAACAAGCCATTCTCTTATATTACGTAATAAAGTAAGGAATAAAACACCCAGTGCGGTAGTGTTATAGAGAAATAATAATCAAAATGGGTGGCATCATGAAGCAGCATTACCCACATGGCTCATGCTGAAATGTTTTTTTTTCTTCTAATACTACAGCAGTTTCAAAATGCTCATAATATTGAATTAATTACAGAATGACACATAATCTGTTTATGGTTAGATTTAACATTGTCAAACATCAGCAGGACCTGTTAGTTTGTGTGGTTATTCACTCACCAGATTCAGTTTGTTTTTCTCTCTTGGGGTTAATAAGACAAAAAAGCACAACATTTCATTTGTAAAACATAAACTCCTTAAAACATAATACCTGAAGACTTTCCCATGTCAGAAAACTTAAAGGTATAGCTTTATGTCTAACTGTTAAGGTTAGATTAAACTATTTTCACTATCAGAATATTAAACTAATAATATCTAAGAATATATCACCATATCAACAATTGTACATTTTTTTCTTAAATCTCCTTAAAGATTGTTTATGAGGATCATAGATACAAGCCGCACTGAATAAACTGTTACTACTGTAGATTATATATTAGAAAGAGAACATTAGTATAAATCTATGATTTGCTGTTACACAAAAACTAATCAGCACTTTTGGATCAACCACAATAAATAATTCAACAGTGCCATGGTGTAAACATATACATTTTATCTATAAACATTTTAAAACAAGCAGCATATGAGGCATACATAGACCAGAACTTTAAATGCTGTTTAATGTGGTCAGTAGTTACAGTTTTTTTTTATTTTTTTAAATTTTTTTTAAAGAGATCCACTTCTAATCATAGCCCATAAATCTTCATGTGTAATTTGGAACAGAGAAATTGACCCTCAAGCTTAATTCATGAATATTTAATGTTGAACCCTTCCCCCATTTCCTTATCTCTGTAAGTATCTGTTGAAATCAAAGTTGGAACAGCTCCATCCTGGCCAAGCCATTGCACACCCACTCCCTTGTGTAAGAGTGTGTACTGTAATCTGTTTTATTCTGCATGGGTCAGCAGTACATGTATGTCAAGGCACTCACCACGCATGTGCTGGGAGTCGATCAATAATAACAGCCTGCGCTTGAGGAATGCAAACCATTCCACTCAGCCACCTCATTTCCATAGCAGAGGGCCTAGTGGAAAAATGCAGGATCGCCCAGCATCTATTTCGCTTGCTTTTCTTCTTCTTAATTGATGCCTAAATGCATGCTTTAAAAGGATTGTCTCTGAGAGGCCCTGGGAGAGACATGGTTAGGGCTGCGCAATAAATAGTGTGTTAATTACCATTGCAAAGCAGGTTCAGCATAAATAAATAAATAAATAAATAAACTGGCTCATCAAATGGAGTGCTAATAAAGTCACAGAGATTTCCTTAGAGTAGAACTGTTTTTTTTTTAGTCCCTATGTGACACGAAAATATCACATGACCATTAAAGCATATGTGATTTAAAAACTGGCTAGAGGTGCTGGATGACATCATCAACTAATTGGTATTTTCACTGCATTATCATGATACTGTGCATATGAAAACAAATGTTATTGAAGAAATAGTATTTTCTGAAGACACAGCAATGGAGACAAAATAAGAAAAATGTGGTAGTAAGGAATCGGGAATTAAGCAGGCAGGAAAATATTAATACTGGACAAAAAATTACTTGTTGTTGCTGCAGATCCTTAGTGAACATGTGACATATTATTGTTTATTATAGACTATTGTCTATTAAGTTGTTAAAGGGGTGTAAAAATTTGCCAAACCTCGGAAAAGAATGTAGATCTCAAGTCATATAACAATGAAACAGTGTAGCAAATATACTGCGAGTCCGAAAAAAAAATGTTACATACCCTATTTTTTCATTCAACCGCTGGTAGCTTTGATTATGGTGCATAATGTGGTGGCCAATTCATGTGTGAAAATGATTCCTTATGCTCCCAGAACCACTCTTTCATTTGAAAAGTGCAATATGGAATATGAAATATGCCTGTGGAATCAGGGAAGAAAAATTCTACTGATTTGCTGCTCTGATCACTGAGTACATTGTGTACTTTATTTTACTGCCACATAACGTTTCTTAGTCTAGATCTGAGAAACTGATGCAGTCCCTGATGATAACACTGCCTACTGAGGCTTGTATTGTGGGCCCTATGCATGACACATTGCATGGCAGGTCACATTGGGATATTCATTGTGACAATATTGTAATATTGTCAATTTTAAATTACAATATTATATTATATCTGTTTTTTTAATGCCATAATGCACCAAGTGTTCCAGTGAGTTCCATTTACAGTCATATATGATTTATTTTTTTTATGACCACATTTTTTCTTCTTGATGATGATGGTGCTGATAGTGATGATTATTCAGCAGTATTTTCTTTAGGTTTGAATAATTTAATGTTCTTAACCCAATTCCGGTAATTTTAACATTTCTTTGCTTTATGCAGGCAAATAATTTGACCCTCACGAAATGGTGCCTTTTTTGGCCAGGGAACAAAATTTTATGACAATTTGTATGAAATCACTACAAGAACTATTGTGATTTAAATAGTGATTTAATTATTGAAATAAATTGGAACGTTATGTGTTTTAAAGGTTATTATTTCCTCATTTTTAGAGTGCTTTAACAGTTTTTACATTTACAAAAAATATGTTGTCTAGAGCTTTTAGTCACTCACTGTAACAGTAACAATGCTCATATCGGCTAGCCAGCCTGCTTTCTACTGTATATAAGATTTATTGTTATCATTAAAAATTTATAGAAATAAAGTTTAAATAAAGTTGCTGTTGCTGGTTCAAAATAACAGATTTCCATCAACATTCAGAACCACACTTATAAGAATTATTATACAACAGTTAGTTCTGTCCTAGTAGTCTGGACAAAAGGTATCCCATGAGTAGTGATAATAGACGGTAACAGCACTGGGGTGTTTAACTATATGTATTACTCCATGTCGCAGGTGTTCTAATAATTACAATAATTTCTAGTAATTACACTAACTGTTGGTCACAGCATGGGTGAAAGTATGTCTGTATGGTCTGGCATACTGAGGAATGTGTGACTGCCTGCCAAAATCCACATCGCGCCTCTGAATCATCCATGTTCTTTTATTTTTGGCTACCAATCTAACTAGATAATGACACAAGGCTGAATTCCAAACCGCTTTCCACCCTCTGATCAAGGGCTACTTGGTGTGTGTGACAATGGATTGTACACTCTAGTGCACTAGCTTTCCTTTTAACACTACTTGGGAGTTAACCCTGGAACTTAAAGTAAACAGAGCTGATATTGTAAAATGCAATAAGTGGAATTATAAAGAGAAATGAAAAGATTTGCAGGACAGAACCACCTCCATGGTTTATCCTCCTCACTTGTTGGCTGCATATTACCGATATGAATTTAAAAGTATGTTTTAACTGTGTGTGACTAACCGTCAGTTGCCAGTTTGGTCAGACATGGTTACTTAGTTCCACCTGGCACTGAAGGATATGTGTTTCTTAATCTGTTATTAATAAGTGTTGTTCGTGGAACTGTTTTCCTGTACTGTATTGAAATACACATGCCTGCAGCCACATCACAGCCATGCTGATATAAATCACAACAGCACTCTCTCTTGCGTGTTATTGCTTCATTATTAACACTATGCCATGCTGCCTAATCTGTATGAAATTAATTAATGCTTCCTTGCCTGCCTCTAATACCCGTACCCAATATGCTTTTTTTTTTTTCATTACAGCATGAGTAGTGGAATCAATGGCAGCAAAATTGGTGGCCTACATAAACTGTTATGTAAACAGCAGTTAGGCCACACAGAGATGAAAGTAATAACAGTCATTTTCCATAGCCATTTTATTATAAGCCACAAGGGATGGCACAGAATATGAGTGTCTGGAATAGGGGAGAGAATACAGTAAAACACATCAGACTACCAAAAGAAAAGAAAAAAAAGAAACAATAACGAGCATTGGGCTGCAGACTACATGGCTGCCGTCTCTTTTCATTTGCACCATTACATAAGTGTCCAAAGTGGACCGGACATTTTGCTTGTCACTATATTCTCTATTTTCAGGTTTACATGATTCTCTCTATGACTTTATCAGTACTCCTACACAAACTCCATGATATATATTGTTCCTTCTCAACAAAACCTATATCATATATCTAAGCCTGCTTATTAAAGACGTTAAATGTGATGAGGAATAGGGCTGTATGATTGCCTCATCTAGTGGTGATAAACAGGAAGTATGATAGAGTTCTCCTATTTAAAATTCACACATAACTGAGATATTTAGACATAGGATTAAATAAATAAACATAAATGAGTAAATAAGTAAATACTTT
Organism: Clariallabes teugelsi; assembly: GCA_030014215.1. Classification (NCBI taxonomy): domain Eukaryota; kingdom Metazoa; phylum Chordata; class Actinopteri; order Siluriformes; family Clariidae; genus Clariallabes; species Clariallabes teugelsi. The sequence goes on from JAQMYG010000011.1 coordinate 13,901,406, forward strand.
TAAAATTTACTAAAGATTACTTTTAATTAAATGTCAAATTAAAAGTATTTCTAAGGCTTTATAAAACTGAGCTTGACTGCTTAATACAAACAGACATTGAACACCAAAGTTCCTTTAACTTAGAAAAATTATGATAATTGTTTAATACTGTAATTAATGATTTATTGAATATTTCAGGTAGCATGGTGGTTTAGTGATTAGCACTGTCGCCTTGCACCTCCAGGTTCTGGGTTCGTTTTCCGATTCGGTTCTGTGTGCAGTGAGTTTGTATGTTCTCCCCATGTTTAATGGGTTTCCTCTGAGTACTCCTGTTTTTTTCCGCACAGTCCTAAAACATGCAGATTAGGCTAATTAGTGTTCCCAAAATCAATGCGAGTTTAAAAATTAAACATGTTTAACATGTTCAAGCGCATGGACATTTATAAGACACTCGTTCTTTGAAGAATGTGCACTTGTGGTGCGATTGTTGTATCAGTTTTTATACAGTAATTCATGATTTTAGCACAGTGTCTTCACATTTAACATTTTGTACTGAAAGCTACTTTTTAGTATTTATTTATTTACTGGTGGGCCCAACATATGGCCGCAAAATGATGAAGGGATATCTGTCAACGAAAGGCATACATGCTGTAGAAGGACGAACTGGGTCAGTTTTAAAGGAGGTGCATCGGCTTTATCATGAAGCAAGACGCCAAGTAAGTTATCTTGCTCGTCTACCTTTACATATGTTTGATTAAATTGTGTTGATTTCATGCGTAAGGCCTGTAATAGTCAGTGGTACATAAAGTGCTTATAACCTTCAATGCCGATAATAGGCTACACTATAGACTTTTACTTTTAGTGCTGCATTCAAAATCCTACTTGAGTAAAAGAACAGAATTGAGATCAAGAAAATCAATTAATGCAATATCAAAAGTATGTGCTTCCTGAAACTGAAAGTGATCATTCAGCACAGTCCAGATTATCAGTAGTATTTGAATATTGTGGCTAATGAAAGTGCAACTTGTTTTATTCACTATAAACCAGACATTTCTAATATATAAGTGAGTCCACATTATGTGAGATGTTTAAACGGTTAACAGCACTTTACTGAAAAACCTGATACCAGAAATACCAGAAGGTTTTTATATTGAAATGTTAAATACGAGAATTTTGTAAACTTTCATTTATAAATCAGATTTTATTTACTGTATATAGAGAAAGATGTCAATTTGCAGTTAGCCTTCTACCACTGGTAATATAAAAAAAATTCCCAGCTTTTAGTTAGCTCACATTGCTTGAGCATACTGTTAAAAGCTGACTTGATGGTATTCCACTGTGATTTCTTTTTTTTTTTTAATGAATCTTGTTATTTTTAAGGGAGCTCGGAATCTTAACCCCCTACCCGACCATGCTGAATATATGGGCCACGACCAGAACGAAAAACTTGTGATGTTTGGAGTGATTCATGTTTTAGCCACCGATGGATTCAGCAAAAAGATTGTGAGTCAATCCACAATGCCACAATCAAAAACAACTTATAACTTGTTATATAACAAGTAATTCTAACAATACCACAGATACCTGTTGATTTTGTAATTTCAATTTGATTTATCAATTTTTATAAATGTGTATAACCTAATTTATCTGAAATAATGTAAAATAACAGACATGTTTTCACAAATTAACATTATCAAACCTAGTTATTTGAAATGTACGTGGATGTGAAACAGAGAAAAAAAACATCAAATGTTTTTGGTGTGTTCCTTGAAAGAACAAACAACTTTAATTAACAATATTTTGTTCGCTATTTCAATTGAATATACTCTATACCTTTGTGTATTTAATAAAATGGAGAGGAAAAACACATTACATGGTAACAAAATGTAACAAAAGCATTTATTGCACAGTACAGTTAGCAGTAAAGTAGTGTCTGCTGTGTTTTGTTCAAGTTCCAAATAAGTACACCACAACATTAAAACCACCAGATGGGTTTAATGTTGTGAGCCTGATAGGTCTGTAGCTACACCGCCCCATACACAGAAAGCTGGCACGCACTGTGGCTATAATCGGAAGACTAGAACCCACAGTGTATTGTTGCTTGCTGCATATGGGACTATTGTTGCTTGCTGCATATGGGACTGTGTATCCTTACAAACCACCTAATGAATTTTAATTCAAAAGTATAATATAAAGTGCACCAATGTTGGACAGAAATGAAAATAACATTTTGCACAAATAAAACAACTTAAAATAATTTTCTTCCCTAGGCCTGCAGTGATCACCTGTGGTATGTGGGACCAAGTGCGGGTAGACCATGGAAAGGAGTTTTACTTGACACTGTTCATACAGGAGATGCTGTCACACCATCGCAAGACCAAAACTTACAAATGAGCTTAAGAAAAAATGGGTTTATATACTGCCTGGCCAGAAAGTCTCAACTTTAGAAGTACTCGCATGAAGCAAAGGAAGAAACTAAGGAGATTGCTAAATTACTGGAATTGGATTTCGAACTGTCAATGAAGTCAGCTGATGACCTGAATGTACTGAATGACAAGGTTCTCACATCAATGGAGTTTTTCTTTGCTGATGTCATGGACATTTTCCATGACTCACATTGACATTGTGAAATGTTCTTCTGGGAGCATGAGGAATCATTTTCACATATGAATTGCCCAACGCATTGGCATGGAGCAATAAAGCCTAAAGGTGGTCAAACTAAATAATAGATCATAAACATTTTTTTAGGCCTGACAGTGTATTACTAGGCTATTTATAAAGAAAATGATCAAAATTAGTAACTTTGTTTTAAATCCATAAAATTAAAATATACAGTGGCTTGCAAAAGTATTCTGCCCCCTTGAACTTTTCCACATTTTGTCACATTACAGCCACAAACATGAATC
>JAQMYG010000011.1:13914653-13950916 GCA_030014215.1 Clariallabes teugelsi
TGGGCAATCCTTTAAAAAACACCCATCCGCTGATCGTATATATAAAAGGTATGTAAAAGTATATATGTTTGAGGAAATATGTTATAAAGGTTTTTAGTCTGAAAAAAAAATTACTCAAATACCTTTTTTAAAGACTGTATATAAACATTTGTGATATGCTGTAAAAATCACTGTTTTTTGAGGATGAATATACAAAGCTAATTCTGTAAGACTCATGGTTTAGCCATTTGTTATCTGTATTCCCTGGCTAAAAAAGTTGCACATTGTAAGATCTCACCTTTAACATTGATTATGGTGTGCAATGTGGTGACCAACTGATGTGTGAAAATGATTCCTCTTGCTCCCAGAACCACTGTTTCACAGTTTGAGTCATGAAATATGGCCGTGCCATCAGGGAAGAAAAACTCCATTGATGTGATATGCTGGACATTCAGTACATTTAGACCAGCCTGAATAGACTTCATAGGTAGATAGACGTCATTTTATTGCCACATAACATTGATGAGCCTGGAGCTGACCAACTGAAGCAACCCCTGATCATAACACTGCCTTCAGAGGCTTGTACAGTGGCCACTACGCTTATAGATGCTTTGCTTCATGTGCTTCCCTTTTTACCCGGATGTCCCCATTACTCTGGAATAGGGTCTGCACTCATCATGACCTTTTCCCATAACTTCAAACTCATTATCATTAACGCAAAATCATTATGCTCTCTAGCAAACTGAAGTTTTTTTTTTTTTTTTTTAAAAGTTCTCATGGCCACACAGCTGTTTAGTTCTAATCCTGTTTTCATCACTTTGTGTGAAGATGCTCTTGCTTTCATTAATAAACATAGCTGTGTTTTCTGCTGTTGATTTTTTACAAACCAACTTGACCAAATGCTTAATTAATCTAACTGATGGTAACACTCTTTCATGAATTTTTTTCTGACCCCATTCCTTCAGTGAAGCACTGTCCTTCCAGCCTAATAATTTGATTCTTTTGAAACGACAACTTTTTGCCAGGGAGTGGAGTTAGCTCTTATCTTAAACATTTAAGAAAAGATTATTCTTACAGTATGTAGGAAGGGGAGGAAGAGTATCCAGGAGATATGGCAACGGATGGTATCACAATTTGAACTCAAACTCAACAATCTCCATATGATACTGTAGGTCAAATACTTTTATGTTGAGCCAGTCTGGATCCTGGTGATTGTAATTGAAGAGTGCTTTAGAATTATGACAATTAGTTATTAAATGTGGGCATGTGTAAGCATATATAACTTTTTTTGCCTTGTTAACTTAAATCGAGACAAACAAAAATAGAGACTAATGAGAGAACAGCTGATTATAGGAACATGCTTATTTTGCTGTTGTTGCACAGCATTAAATGGGATTTTAAATGATTATACAGTATAATATTCTTTAATGAATCAAAAAATTGTAAATGTTGATATATTGCAGTGGTAATGCACTTCCGGACATGCTGTTGTACAAAAAGAAAAATAATCAACTTTGGGGTAGTTAAAGTAACTCTTTCTCACCACTCCATCCAGCTATTGATACTGCTTCAATGATCGTCCTCCTTGAACCACTCTTTCACAATTTGAGCTCGATGAATCCTGGCATCATCATCTTGGAATATACCCGTGCCATTAGGGATGAAAAAAAATTTATTGACGGGAAACCTGGTCATTCAGTATATGCAGGTAATCAACTGACCTCATTTTTTGGGAACATAAGGTTGCTAATCAACAGAGGCAACCCCAGATCATCACAGTGCCCCCATAGGCTTGTATGATGGGCACTAGGAATAATGACTGTATCTTCATCTGCTTCTCATCTTACCCTGAGGGGCACCCATTGCTCTTAAACAGGATAAATCTGGACTCATCAGACCACCTGACCTTTTTCCAATGCTCTGCACTCCATTCTGTCTGCTCCCTAGCCTTTTTTTCCCTGATTAGTCTTATTGATGATAAGTGGATTTCTTAAGGCTACGCAGCTGTTTGGTCTCAATCCCTTGAGTTCTCTTCGCAGAGTATGTGTTGAAATTCTTTTACTTTCACTATTAAACATAGCAATGAGTTGTACTGTTTTTTTTATTATTTTATTTCATTAAGATTTTTTTAAGTGACCTAGGCAGCATGGTGGCTTAGTGGTTAGCACTGTTATCTTGCACCTCCAGGGTCTGGGTTCGATTCCTGCCTCTGTGTGCATGGAGTTTGCATGTTCTCCCTGTCCTTGGTTGGTTTCCTCCAGGTACTCCAGGTTTCTCCCACAGTGCAAAGACATGCAGATTAAGCTAATTGGCGTTCACCAATTTGCTTGTATTGTGTGAATGAGTGTATGAGTGCATGTATTCCGTTATCACCCACATGAGGATGGGTTCCTGTTGAGTCTGGTTCCTCTGAAGGTTTCTTCCTACTGCCATCTCAGGGAGTTTTTCCTCGCCACTGTCGCCATCGTCCTCGGCTTTCTCTTCAGGGACAATCTTATCATTTTGATTCATACACATTCACATTTCATACAAACTTCATGGATGAGCACCCGGTCCAGGGTATACCCTGCCTCATGCCCCAAATCCCCAGGGACTGCCTCCAGGCTTCCTGACCCTCTACAGAATAAGTGAATGAATACATATATTATCTATCTCATACACATATGTACTGTATTTATTCCTATTTATTCCTATTCCTACTCAGTCATATTTAGTAAAAATGTAATGTGGTTTGAATTGAACATTAGTACAATTCTTAAACCTTGTTTGCCATTTCTAAATCCTTTCACATTTTTTACGTTTTGCAAAATTAGGTGCGTGCAAATGTTTGACTCCTGACTGCAAAGCTGTTTATATGAAACGGATCATTTTAATGATGTCATGTGATCAGTGAAGAAAAGACCATTTAGTCACTTCTACTCTGGTGAAAACAATCCAGTGACAAAGTGACAGCATAGAGACATCATCTGATGTTTTAGGGACGGTGGTGACGCAGTGTGTGAAGGCTCTGAGTTACTGATTGGAAGGATGGCGGTTCGAGCCCCAGCTCTGCCAGGCTGCTGCTTTTAGACCATTCAACAAGGCTCGTATGCTCCAGGGGTGCAGAATAATGGCTGACCCTTTGCTTTGACCCCAGCCTAATAACAAGAGGCTGGGATATGTGAAAAATAAAGGATTTCACAGTGCGGTAATGTATATGTGACAAGCAAAGGTTGAACTTATCACTAATTTTATAATGGACTTATATTTGAAAAGAAGTTGTGTTTTGGTTGGGTGGACAGTTCTGTAACTATTAAATTAAACCATCCTTCGTGACAAAATGTTGTGTGGTATAAATATTAAATTGACTCTTCCTTTCTTAAGTTTTGATTTATATACATAGGGGTTTATTACAGTTTAACAGGGACATGTTTTCCTGTTTTGGAAAGACAAAATAAACCTTGCCTGCGGTGGATTAACCCTGATGCTAATGCAGGAGCTGATTATCCTGCTAGAAGAAAAGAAAGGTTTTAATGTTTGTTAAAAAGTTAAACTATTACTACTATACAATGTTAACATTCCTGTATTATTTTTAAATAGCTAATTAGGAAAATTTGCTTTGCCTGTTTTAAGTGTCCATATTACACATTTCCTCAACATTGATTTATCATGGTATAATGTTTGTTTTCATGCAACAGAAACACCCATAATTCATTTTTATATGTAAATCTTTCTTAAATTTTTTAGCTGTAGAAATTAATAGTTAACAGATGGCTGTTTTGCAGTTAATGTTTTCATATATAAACTGTGCTGGTGCTGAAAAAGACTAGTATACATGGTACATCAACCACTATATAAAACTGCAAATATGATTTCTTCCCATCATTTCTCTATATGACCACTTATAGTTTGTCATAACCAGAGCCTTCTGTAAAGTATATTTATAACTTCTGTAAAATCGCAGAATACAGCTCTGGACATGGCTGGCAAGACAGCAAGACGCAGACAGATGAAGAGATGCACTGCTAAGCTAGGTTAGCAAGACAGACTAGAAAGGGAGATGCAATGTAAGCTAGCATGTCAAATTAACCTTACGGTTGTTTGCAACCATGAAGAGGAAAGAACACACCTTGACCTGACTGCCGTTTAACCTATAGGGTCACCCGACTCTAGTCATAATCAATAACTGCAATAATTGCTGTATTTAAATTCAAAATTAGGCATCTACTTTGTATGACTGAAACCTTAATATAAAATGAACTGTGTTTAAGTGGATATTAACATGATATCAAACCTTAAGTGAATATACTGTAAAATGTCTCATGGATGCTATCTGCATTACAGTAAATTATTTAGTAAGCTCTAATGCTCCTTTGGGGGGCGGAGACATGGTGGAAGAAAAAACTGTCTGAATGGTCAGAAGGTGATCAATGACATACGTGAACTCTACACATCTGTAAACATTCACAGCTGTGCAAACTCTGATCTGATTTGAAGTTTGAAATAAAGTAGGAGCAATAGCAAAGAAGCAGTATGTTTCTGATAATGGGTTGAATTTCACAGCTGGGCAAACACTTGACTCTCATCCGTGTTTACTGAGCCGAACCTCACTCTTCTACCGCATTGCAGACTGCTTAATGATGAAGTGCTTTTCTTCTGTACTCAGCCTTTCAGGATCTCTCAATCATCCCGCACATCTATAGAGGTGGTAATAGTGTGTGTGTGTGTGTGTGTGTGTGTGTGTGTGTGTGTGTGTGTGTGTGTGTGTGTCTCTCTCTCTCTTCAGTAGATCAGAAACAACAATGCTCTGCTTATAGTGATATATTTTATATTCGTATGGCTTGTTTTGTATTTGACCTTCATCTGACCCTGGTAAAAACTTTACTGCTTACATGTATTTGAACACTTTTCATTTGTTTTTTAGAATAAGCCTATACTAGTACAGTATGTACTTATCATTTTTAAAGAAATGAACTTCATAAAAGCCTGCCACCTTTCTTTTGCAAGAGAATATAAAAGAATGGAGACAATAAAAAAATGTCACGTTTTCAAGTGCATTAATAGCTTGTGCTTTCTCATGACATTACTACATGACTCTGATAATCCTTTTTGTCTTAAAATCATATTATATTTATTAATAGCTAATAATAATTAATAATATTCTGTGTTAACAATACATTATATCCTGAGGTCTGATATTATTATTATTATTATTATTATTAATAATAATATTATTATTATGTTGGCATGATGTCCTAGTGGTTAGCACTGTAGTCTTACATTTCTATGAAGAAAACCCACAAAGCACGGGAGAACAACTCCATACACACAGACCAGAGGCGAGACTCAAACCCCCAACCATGGAGGTGCGACACAAAATCACTAAGTCATCATGCCACCCAAAATAAAAATGTGGCACGGACCTCAAAATTGGAAACTGATGGATTTTGTGTGTGTGTGTCTGTGTGTGTGTCTGTGTGTATGTTTGTGTGCGTTTTTCATTTAAATCAGCATATTTTGTTGCCTTTACGATATACACATTGACACTGGATACTGATTGGCCAAAAGTCAGAAAGTATTGATATTTTTCCCCCTATAGCAGGATAACTAGCAATAGTGCAATAACGTTGCTCTAACATTGTGGTGATCACAGTACACAGGGTGGTGGGCCCTTTGTGTAAAAGTAATATGTGTAATAGTAATACAGTAGTAATATGCAAATTACAGAATGTTATTTGTAAAACAAAAACCATAGAGTAATTTAGAATATGCTCTTTTCTTTTAATTTAACATTTAGTTAATGAGAGTCATTGCTTTGGAAAAGTCAGTGGCATTGCATTATATATAAAAAAAGTAAGGCCGGGATTCCTAGCTGCTGTAGCGAAAGCGATAACAGGAACAAATCCTGGACGTCCCACAACATAAACAGATAAAAGTAAGGTGTGCCATTCCTTTATAGATAGAAAGATGCAAAGAAATAAAACACTCAGGGGTGTGCTATTACAAGAAAGTAATCAACTTCAGGTTGTCCACAGTATCTCCCTCTCATCACACCACTCAGCAATTGATTATTTACTTTCTCAGTGTTGTTGATATTCTGTTCTCGTGTGTGATGTCTAACAAGCTATAAGTTGTGGCATCTAAAGATTAAAAGGCTAACTGTTCGTTCCTTTTTGGCCATCCTGTGATTGCTAGATAAAAACCCCTACCACTCAAGACCACTTAGATTCTTGTGCTGATAGCATGATGATTAAGTGTGTAGTTGGGTATGTGTGTGTGTGTGTGTTTAAGTAGGTTCAAAACATGACAGCGTCCAAAGTGAATGGCATTCAGTTAACACAGCGTGGTTCATATTTGATCTTCCTTATTTTCCATCCATGCAATATCTAAAGACATTTAGTTTTATTATAAAGCCATGTATTTTCCAGCACTGTTGAATTCTCACATCTGATTGGTCAGAAGGTATTGATTCATTGTCTATAGCAGAAGCTGTACAAACTGCTAGAGAGTCTATATGATGTTCTATTCACTTCAGGAAAGAAAACTAGCGCTACTGTAGGTGATAGAAGAACTGTTCATGCCTGCTTCACTAGGAGCACATGTTCCACTGCTGTTCCAGTGCTCTTTAATGCAAATATCTAATTAGACAATCACATACAGTAGCATTTAAATGCATAGCTCAGTGCATTTAGGTATGTAATCATGGTCAAGACAATGTTTGAATTTCAAACCGAGTATCAGAATGGGGAAGAAAGGTGATTTAAGTGACGTAACTACTGATCTACTAGGAGTTTCACACACAAACTACGGAAAAGGGTCTGAAAAAGAAAAAAATACCCAGTGAAAATGCCTTGTAAATGAACATGAAAATGCTAGATGTCAGAGAAGAATGACTAGTTTGAGACAGTAACTCAAATAACATCTCATTACAATCGAGGTATGTCAAATGGTCTGAAATGACAAAATTTGAAACAGGTGGTCTACAGCAGCAGAAGACCACCCTGAGTGTCACTCCTGTCAGGTAAGAACAGGAGGCTACAATTTACATGGACTTTAAAGTGGACAATAGAAAACTGGAAAAATCTTGCCTGGTCTCATGAGTCATGATTTCTTCTGCACATTCGGACGGTAGGGTCAGAATTTGCGCATAAACAACATGAAGTATGGAATTTCCATCCCTTTATGTCACAAAGCGATCTCAAACTGGTTTCTTGCCCATCACAGTGAGTTTACTGTACTCAAATGGCTTTATCACAGAATCACAGATAAGAAAATAGTAAAGTAGATCAAATAATAAAACTGTCTTAAAACTTCTCCAGCGTGTTAAAATTTACTGTACTTATACCACTTAAGCACTGTTATTTTAGCAGTGAAAATATCAAATAATCTCAGTTAAAATATTCAATTTAGCTTTTCTAATTAATATCTATTGGTGCAGGTGTTTGTTTACATTGAGCAAGTACCTTATTAGTAGCTTATTCTAAAGTAGATTATTATATAGATTATCACATAATTGGTCATTTCTCAATGAAACTCCTTTTATTCAACATTTTGATTTCACTTTTGGTGCAGGTTAAACTTCAGGCAGATTTGTAAGTACTGCAAAAGTTTCATTAAATTCTGTCTGCTGTGACTAAATCTGGCTAGACAGACAGCCAGACAATTTTCTGAGCCTGGTTTCAGGACCTCCAATGTATAAAACAGACATAAGATATCATAAAAAAAAGAAAGAAAAATGATCAATGTACAGACAAAACCTTTATGTTATTTACAGAACATCCCAAAGTGTTTTATTGCTTCCATAACTTAATGTTTTTGTATATCAATGCACAAATATTCATTTATTCTCAGTTAATGCTCTATCTTGGTGGATTCTATCTTACGCATCTGATTGCATGAGGTTATTGTGAATCTGTCAGTTGGTAATGCTTGATATATGCTTGCATATCATAAAGTAAAATCCTGCAAAATAAAAAAGATCTTAATGTAGGAGTGAAGGTGTTAAAGAAGAACAATGAAATTATCTCAACAGCACACACTGTGAATGTTTGAATGTGTGACTTGTTTCTTCTGAAGTTTGGATCTGAAAGCTATTATACAATTTGGTCCCAGTGCTCTCACTTTGGACACCATGCTGCAAGAGCATGATTGAGTTTTTTGATGTGAGAAATTGCACTTACTATGTGTATTTGCAGAGGCGCTGCAATGTTTAGTGTGGAGGAATCCCATTGGACTGTCTCCATGCAGATGACCAGTGATGGCCACGACGGCCGACCCCACAGAAGAGTAAGAAACTGCACATTATGCTACATTTTATATGCTTTAAAAAATACTCTTATTATTTTATAAAGGCATGTGCTTGTGTTGATTCTGCTGCTTTAATTGCTTGCAGATCAGTTGATGAAGTGGTCAGTGAGCACATTTTTAACACCCTGGAAAGGATCTTTTTGACCTTCTTCCTGGGATCTGTTATCATTATGACCGTCCTTGGTAATTTGCTGGTGATGGTGGCTCTATCAAGAGACAGGCAACTGAGGTGAGGGGACTTCCTGTCAGTGATGCGACCCTTAAATGATGAATGAACCAATTCGCATTGATTTGCCACCCATCTTCATGTGGCTTTCCACAAAAAACAGGATTCACACAACAAATCATGATAGGGCTGGTGAAGCGCCTTTAGCGTGTATTATTTGCATTGTATTGATGACATTTAATGATTTCTTTTCTAGCACATCCTAAATTCTTTCAGTGGGGTTAAGGTCAGGACAGTTTATGTGTTAAAATGATTCATCATGCTTCCAAAAGCACTCTTGTACAATTTGAGTCCAAGTAATATTGACATTGTAATCTTGGATTATGTTCCTGCCATCCGTGAAAAAAAAATGCATTGATTTTAGAGCCTCGTCATTCCGTACATTCAAGTCATCAGCTGACTTTATTTCCATATAACTTTGCTGAGAATAGCCTTGACTAATTGAAGCGACCCATTTAACACAACTAAAGTTGATGCTGTTGATAACATGAATTTCTGCAGAAATTTTTTTAACAGAACGAAAGTAGATATTAATAACGAATGAATAAATAAATGTATAATTTATTGGCTGTGTTGACATGATTTACACATTCATCAAATCTTGTAGCCATCTTTATAGACAATTTATTAAAAAAGTTATATTAACAAATAAAAAAAATAATTTAACGTGTTGTTTTTTAACTTTAAAATAAAATTTAAATATAATAAATAATTAAAATAAAATAAAAATATTAATAATAATAATAGGGTTTCAACTTTTAATACCCAGTGCTTGGTGTTAACCTTTAATACCCAATAATAGGAAATATATCTTTAAATAAAAAAAATTACTAGGAGAAATTTGCTTTTGTCTGATCGTCATCTGAAAAGGAGTCTCTATTTACAATTTATTGAGGAAAAGTACAGGGTTTTCATTAAAAAATGTTGTGGGTAGAAGTAAAAAGTATCAAATATAAAAAAATACCCAATATTAATACAGTACATGAAAAAGTATGTAGGTAGAATAACCAAGTATTTGTCTTCGTTACTTGCCACAGCCACTGCTGAAAAGACAGTATTGCTTTAAATGTCCACTGTGCTAACATGGAACCAGCATAGGTTAATCATCCTTTTACAGTTGTTTTGCATCAAAAAAATATACATGGATGGAATATAGGATACACTGTTAAGACTGATTTAATGTGATTTAACTGATTTATTATTATTTTTTACCAAACGTTAGGAAGAAGAAGACCAACTACTTCATTGTCTCCCTGGCATTTGCAGACCTCCTGGTGGCTCTTTTAGTGATGCCATTTGCAGCGATAGAACTCACCACAGGCCACTGGAGCTTAGGAGAGACGTTCTGCCTGGTTCGCACTTCGCTGGATGTGCTGCTTACCACAGCATCTATACTGCACCTGTGCTGCATTGCCCTGGACAGGTAAAAGCATCAGGAACATGCAAATGAGGTCTCATTAACTAATCCTAGAGAGATGAAACAAAGCTCTGACCATCTACTTAGAATAATCATTGTGGGTTGAATTGCAGAGCACTTCCTGTTTATTACACAGCTGCCGTGTTAGCCATACGCATGGTCTTGTTATGAGCAGGGGCCTTTTTATCATAATGGTAGAGAGCCCTCATTAGAGTAGGTCATTGAAAATCAATGCTGATAACCCACACAATGGTGCAAGGCTGATGTGTCTGTGTTTATTAATCACTCACATCTGATTGGTGCTTTGTGAAATAAGTATGTCTGGATGTGCTTAAGATTCGGTCTCAAATGTCAGTGTCGCACAGTATTTATCAGTACAGGGTTTTTTTTGTTTTGTTTTTTTAAATAAAACCGAAACATTTACAGATCAATTATAATTTTGCCTAGAATTGTGGTATTAATAATTTGCTGCATGATATTTAGAAACATTGAAAGGGCACCATTAACTGTTGCAGATTTTAGTAAGTAGGAAAGAATTAAACATAATAAATTGTGTATTTTATGATGTGTGTGACTCCTCCAAATTCAATAATCAGTTTTAAAGTAATAATAATAATAATAATAATAATAATAATAATAATAAAGGAATAAAGTAATAATAGTAATAATACTTTATTAGGGATTTTGCTGTGTACTGAGATTACATTTCATAATGTTTTATATGAAATTAAAAACATTTTTATAAATTTCATCATAAAATATTGGGAGGCGCTGTCTGACAATAACAGATGATAATGATTGGAAAAAAAACAAACAAGCAGGAAAGCTACAGTATGTTAACTCCAGGAACATGTCATACTTGAAGAAATCATGATTTAAAATTTTATTTTTATTTTTATGTAGTAATGACTGTGAAAGTAAAAGAACACTTTTATGTGAAATGGGATTTTTTGCGAGTGGATTGAGGACATTGTTCATACTTTTTGTTTTAAACACAAAAAAGGATGTACTGAATATGTGACAGATGAGTTATGGCATCATAAAATATGTAAGCCAGTGGGCTCTGATAGGCAGATGTAGGGCCTGAAACAATCAGTGGAGTGAGTGGTAGCACCAATTTTTGTTTTTTTGTTCTTTAAGTCTGCATATTAATTTGATGTAGGTCTAGATTTTTGTGTGTGAACAATTTTACAATATAGAAAAAAAAAATCAGTTTGCCATATTCATAGTTCACATATTGCTCATGATGAGATAAAGTCTAATTGCTATGAAAATATTGATAAGCCTTGCGCTTCCACTTCTGCTTTTCCCCCTCTGTGGACGCAACATATGCATTATCAGGAAAAGGGGTTAGACCATGCAGCCCAGTTCTAGTACGGCCAGAGGTAATTTTCTGGATGGGATGAATTTAAATTCTTCTAACATGAAAAAACAAATCAGTTGTATGATATTATTGAGAAATTGAAGGCACGAAGGTTATAAGGTTATAAGGAAAGTTTATTATACATAATGTGGATACACTGGAAATAATGTCACATATAGCATATGTCCACAAGAGCAAAAAGACATGGCATGTCTTCGTTTGGCTCAGAGGAGATTATGTGTATTTGTAGTGTTTAACATAAATAATGTAAGTGTTTATGTATTGAGATGATGCAATCCTGCACGGCTTGAAAGAGAACAGCTGTGCCTCTTGTACTGCACCTGCCATAAAGCAACAACATTAGTTCTTTATCTCTCTCTCTCTCTCTCTCACTCTCACTCTCTCTGTGTCTGACACACACATTCAAACACACACACTCATTTTCAGACGTGTACACTTTTGCACCCTTGCCTTCGACTTCGCAATTTTATTCATCCCACTGTGCCATTCATTCTTCTCTCCCTACCCGATGAGTAATGACTCTTTTTTTTTTTCTTTTTTCGCCTCATGCCTGACAGGAAAAAAATGCTACAGTATAAAATAGCAATGTGATTCACCAGGGTGGGTGATATCAAGATGAAGAAAAAAAAAAAAACAGCACAAGTTTTGTTTAATAAGTGTTTTAGGGGGTTATGCAAGACACCCCGTTACACAATGACGTCTATATATCACACACCACTTTTCACACCACTTTTATCTGTCTCATGTTTGGCAGGTACTATGCAATCTGCTGCCAGCCGCTGGTCTACAGAAACAAGATGACACCGGTGAGAGTGTCTCTGATGCTGGGGGGATGTTGGGTTATCCCCTTGTTCATCTCCTTTCTGCCCATCATGCAGAACTGGAACGCCATTGGCATCGAGGACATTGTAAGTGTATAATTGATGTCAGCGTGTGAGCTTTTGCTTGTGAAATTTTTCGTCGGATTAATTGACTTGCCAACAGCGCAACTGAAACACTATTCTGCAGAAGCACCCTGCAAGTTTCCGTGAAGATAGATATTTTTAGTATAACCTGCAAAAAGAGAGGAGGAGCTCATTTGACTAATGTGTGGCTACTGCAGTCCTGAGTTGAACATTACCGCTGTGACCTGTGTTTTACATACGCCATGTATGATCAGGGTCCATTAGAGAGCAGCTGGCAGCAGTCTCCCCGAGAGAATTCATTCAGTTTCTATTTTGCCTGTACTGCCAACCTAAAGTAAAAAAAAAGGCCAACAAAAACAATTCCTTATGTTCTGTATACATTATATTAGTTATATTAGTTCATTCTGTTTACACAACGTCTTTAAGTAATTAGTTGATTAATGATGTTAAATGTTTTAAATTCACTTACGTCATTTTAGAATTGGGTGATAAGAAAGAAAGAAAAACAAGTGTTGAGTGCTGTTTAGTGATAGGAAAATGATCAGTAACAGCCTGTTGTGCTAAAGCAGTTATGCTGTCCCAGAAGTTAAATAGGATTGAACTGTGCATTTATGAGTTGAACTGTGCATTTATTAGTATTTTAACATCTGCTGTTTTTTTCCCTCTTATTTTATTTCATAGTGTTTTGTTAACGATGTTCATGAATGAACAGTACATCTGCTTTTTATGGATTTACATGTTATATGTTTTTATAGTTTACTGTTGTATGGAATCGAATGTTCATGAAGAAACTTTGCAATTCTAACAGCTATGAATAGTAATTTTACCAGGCTTTTTTTCTCTATTGAAATTAATAACAATAAGTTACTGAGAAAGTGCAAATTTTAAACCTGTCTGTCCTGTGACTGGGCTAAAAGTTACTGACACTGGAGGCTCCTTCGAGAACAATTTAACAAACATCTCATGTTTAAAAAAAATAATAAATTCAAAGCTGCCGTCATAGAAAACAAATCAGCATCTTCGGACAGAATCAGAATAAGGAAATCAAAGGCACTGGGGCATAAGGTAAAAGAATATTATGCTACAATACATGTACATCTTTTCATGCTGTTCATATGCAAAAGGCTGGAACATGAAATGAAAAGCGGTCTGCCATTTAATCATGAATCATGAATTTCTTAATGTGTAGACGAACAACTGTAAGAGCTAACAAAATAAGCTTTATGAGATGGCCCAGTGTTTAAGTAGACACTAAAAAAAAACTTCAAATCCAGGCAAGCTATACTGTAGGTAAAACTCAACACCAACACAAGCAAATAGACACAGACAGATATTTTACAATCCAGAGACTGTCTAGTGTTAGGAATGTTTGGACAAAGTGGGTGAGAAAAAGTGAAAGTAACCATGCCCTGTAGCATTTATGACTTAACTGGGAACAACAGAAATAAATCATTTAACTGCTAAGTATTTTTAATATCCATTGAACTACATATTCACAAAGCGTTCATTGTACTGGTGTTTCATCAGAAAATTGAAGAAATCACTGTCATGTTGCCACGTTGCCCAGCTCTGCTTGAATGTGCTACTTTTTTGTTTTGCTTTTTTGGATCATGTTACAAAAACCCATTGTTTCCTACTCCAGATTGAAGAAAGGAAGCTCAGCCATGGCTCAAACAGAACATCCTGCATATTCATGGTGAACCGACCCTACGCCCTCGTCTGCTCAGCCGTGGCCTTCTATGTGCCTCTGGGCCTGATGATCCTTGCTTACCAGCGCATCTATGTCACTGCTATGGAGCACGCTCGGCAGATCCGGATGCTGCGGCGTGCCGGATCCACTCCCATTTCCACTTACTACAGTCATGAACACCCCGGCTCCAGCCGCATGAAGATCGAGACCAAGGCGGCCAAGACGCTAGCAGTCATTATGGGCTGCTTCTGCTTGTGCTGGGCACCATTCTTCATCACTAATGTGCTGGACCCCTTCATTGAATACAGTGTGCCATGGCAGATGTGGACCACATGGCTGTGGCTGGGATACATTAACTCGGGTTTAAATCCATTCCTCTATGCCTTTCTAAACCGGGCTTTTCGCAGAGCCTTCCTCATGATCCTGTGCTGTGGGGACATGCGCTATGCCCGCCAGGGGAGCTTTAGCCCAAGCAGAGCTTGCTCAGCATCTGTGAACGGAACATCTATAGCACTCAGGTACAGTAATTCTTCTCCTGATCATGCTATTTTTCCTGAAATGAAAGATTACCTAGTATATGAAAGCTTTATCTTTTATGGTTCTCTGGGGCGATATTTATGGGTCAAGTGCCGACAGACTCTGTGTTTTGTAATGCACAGTAATCGTTTTGTACTGAGTCTCATTTCAGCATCGCCACTGGCGTTGAAATGAATGTCCTTTTATCTCAGCCTTCTTTCACTGTTTGTCAATTTCCTTCTGCTATATCTGTAGTGTATGTGCGATTGCCATGGACAAGAGTTTTAACGTGTTTCCTTGAACTGAAAAAAAGAAAACTGTTTACCCCAAACTCAGTTATAATTAAAGGTAATGGAAGTTTGGGCTGCCTTTACATTTGGTGTTTCTTGAAAGAAAACTTGCTGGTGATTGTGCCTTTTGTGCAGCTTTGAAAAAAGAGCTGCTGACTGTAACCTTAACAACATTCTCATCATTCCTAGCTAGTATCAGTTACAGTAACTAACTAAAAAGCACCTAGTGCATTAAAAAATATGTAAATATATAAAAATTGTTATATTGCGCACAATAATAGTGTTACAATGAAACACTATACAAACAATACAAATACATTACATGCAGATTAGGAGGAAAAACACTGGAGTATTCCATTAATCATAATATATTATATTTAGATTTGTGTTTTTTATATTATTCACTATTAAAGGTAAAGAATGGAATTCACTTGCTTACATTTTTAGACACATGATATGGACAATTAAATGTTTGTGGACCATCACATTCATATGGTCTTTTAAAACTTCTCATTCTAGCTTTACAGTAGTTCCATTTAGCTGTAATGTACATGTATGTCCACTTTTCTGGGATGGCTTCCCATTACATTTTATTGTGTGCCTGCGGAGACACACTGTCCAATGAAAGGGAAAAAAAAGTCACTGCTTCAGAAAGATCAAATTATTGGCCTGAATCAAATTAAAAAGATTTTAAATGACTGGAATTGGGTTAAGAACTGTCCAACACATCATTCTTCATCATGACTTAAATGCTTAGTAATGACACGTGGTAAAAAGGTGACAATAGAAATCACTGCTGTGTTTAAAAGAAAGTGAAAGGATTGAGACTAAACAGCTGTGTACATAACATAATAAAACCATTTGTTAGTGAGACAAAACAGAAAAAAAAGAAAAGAAATCTATATGTGGTAGAGACATAAAGATTGGACTTGAATTTGGAAAAAGGTCATGTGGATGTGTCCAGATTGTCCCTATTCCAGAGAGATGTGTGGAGTAAGATCAGAGTAAGAAGGAAACTGGTTGTTTTATGCATTCGAATCAATTACATGAAAAGCTCAGACTAACAAAAAATTACACCTGTTTTAAATAAAATAAAGTTTAACAACAGTAATTAAAAGTATTTGTGGCAGTTTTACTCAAATTGTTGAAGAAACTGGTTAAAAAAAAATGGTAAGCTTTAGGAGACCCTCTTCAGCTAGTTACTTTTTAAAATACATGAAAAATTTTAAGCTGTTTATTTACATCTTTTCTTTACAGGTATGTAAGAATATAAAAATATTTAAAACTAATTTGAATATTTGTTTCCAAAACCAAAATAATTAAAAAGTGGATAACGGTTTGTTTTTTTGTTGATTTTGTGCTTTAATAAAAAAGTGGAAAAGCAGATTATGAGCACTCACTATTTTAATAGTGGACCAATAGACCCAAGTAACAATAGCGTGGACGTTTTTAGCTTTAAATTTCTTCCAGTGTTGTGTTTTATTTTACTGAATCCTATTTAAATTTTTTATCTGAAGCTCATAGTGATTTTCATGCCATTTGAGGAAGCCAAGGCCTCTGGTGTAACCCTCACTGCATGGAAACCACCATGAAAGCAGCTGCATAGGCCTTTAAGGGGCAATGCTTATACCCATTTACAGTTAATGGTGCCGAAAGCAGAAAAACGAGCATGCAAGTTAATGACCACCATAACAGCTTTACTTTCTGCAAAATATAATTTTAATTAACTACGTAACAAATAACTAACATAGAATATTGCACATTATCTATGAGTATAGTGGTTAAATGTTTTGATAAGTATTTACATATTGAAAATGGGCAAAATACTTTAAAGCGTTGGTGTGCGCCAGTGCCATGCAATGGATTGGTGCCCTATCTGGTGTGTCCTCCATGTAGTGTCCTGAGCTCTACAGTATGTTACTGTTTGTAATAACCTTTTGGTCACTGCCAAAGCATTGATTTTAACAATATCTTTTGGTGTAACGTAAGCATTCTGTAGTGAGTTAAACTTCTTTTGGCTGATTTTACTTCACTGATCTTTTAGACTTGAAGTCAAAATATGCTAACTTAAAAAAATTAAATTAATACATTTTATTTGCCATGTACAGCACCTTACTGTGAAGGGTTTAACCATGAGTTTAACTGTTGATCAGACATTTTAAGTGTCAATTTAATAATAATAATAATATAGTTAATATAGTGGCACGGTGGCATAGTGGTTAGAACTGGCGCCTTGCACCTCCAGAGTCCGGGTTTGATTCCAGGCTCAGTTCCTGCCTCTGTGTGCATGGAGTTTGCATGTTCTCCTCGTGTTTGGTGGGTTTCCTCCGGGTACTCCGGTTTCCTTCCACAGTTCAAAGACATAACTGGCATTTCCCAAATTGTGAATAAGTGTGAGAGTGTGTGTATACTGTATGTGTGTGTGCCCTGCGATTGATTGGGACCCTATCCAAGGTGTACTGCCTCATTCCCCAAGTCTCCTTGGATAAGCTCCAGCCCCCCCGCGACCCTGTATACAGGATAAAGCGGTATAGACAATGAGTGAATAATATAGTTTTTATGTATTAGTGCATACTTTATAGCATTTCTTGAAACTTAATACATTTAGCCATTTATAAATGTAAAGAATTATTGAAAAAAACTATACAATATTCCTATAAATACTCTGAGTTCATGTCTTCTGTTAATTAATTATTTAAAATAATTTTGTAGAAAGTAAAGCTGTAAATGTGTAAAAGCCCCACCCCTAAAAGCTCTGTGCAGCTGCTGTCATGTTGGTTGAAATGCAATGTCTCAGAGGCTTACATGGTTGGCTTCCTTAAATCACATGAAAATTAATAATGCTATTCAGGTTAAACACAACACAATACATGAAGGAACAAGTAAAAGCTTCCGGGTCATGCAACATGAAAAAAATGAAAAGAAAAAAATAAAATGCAATCCAATAAATAAAAAAAAACAATAAATAGAAAGTAAGTGCTTGTTATCCGTGTTTCCATTTTTGATTTGAGCACAAAATCAGAAATCTTTGATATTTGGTTTTATATTTAAAAACTATCAATGAATCAATGATTCACATATTAAAAATCACAAACAATAGACTAATATAATCATACAAACAGGCCCACCTGCGCTCCCACACTTTGTGTTTATGTGTGTGTGTGTGTGTGTGTGTGTGTGTGTGTGTGTGTGTGTGTGTGTGTGTGTGTGTGTGTGTGTGTGTTAGTTTGTCCCACACTGTTGTTTTGGTCAAAGGTTTTATCATGTAGATTTTCAGAGATGGTTCATTTCCATTGGAGTGATTTGAATTTTGAATAGATGCAAATGTTACTGTATATGGTGGAGATCTATCCAGGGCACAGCAGCCATTTCTCAAAGGGGGAAAAGCATGAGATTATTATAGTTAGGGTTGTTTGCTTTAGAAGGGTGGTGCACAGTCCATACTTACTTTTCTTTGTTTTTCTCTTTTGTACTTGGGCATGTCATGCTGTTTTGTAGTCATCTGTGTAGTGGCTTTGGAGAAGAGGACTTGGGCAGCATGCCATCATGGTGGCTGCTGGTGGGTGTGACTGCGGCGGGCTTGTTGTTATAAGATTTTATGTGCTTTGTTTAAAATCAAGCAGACTTTTAAACTGATTGTTTTCCCTTTAATTTGTGCATTTATTTTTTCTTTGTACTGGAATTTTCCCTTCCAAACAAATGAATCTCTTGATTAACAACGTGACCTTTCTTTCTGCTGTGATTAGACAGATTACAGCAGTTGGGCTGCCTTGTGTGATTTGAGACGCTTTATGTGCCTTCACAGCCGCCACCTCTTTATGGTTTGTTTTTGGACAATTATTGGTTGTGGGTGCTTTTCTACATTTTATTTTATTGCAGTTTTATATAGATTTCTCAGGACCTTTCTTGTTGTTTTTTTTAAATAAGGTCTTTGCTCTATTGTGGTATTTATCACAGTGGAAATGGCATAAGAGCATATTTCTTTAATAAGCTTTCCATATTTGTCATATAATTTTTTTAATTGTATAAATGTGCTGCGAGACTTATTTGCTTCTATAATATATTTAATCACTCTCGGGGCAGAATCTGTGTTTGTTTCATTGCTGTACCATGAGGTGGACTTTGTAGGTGTAACATTACTGACTCTAGTCCATCTGTTGCTCTGTATAATCTGTCAGCTTCCCGTTAATGGAAAGAGACCAGCACTGAGCATTTATATGTCTGGTGGTTTATTCGACTGTATAACAGAACAAGGTGATCTACAGTACACAGTGTTTAAAATCCCATCAGAAATTATACATCTGATCCACCTGCATGCGAACCACACACAAATAAGTTGTTTGGTACTATTTGTGTGTCTGGGTTCATGTGCAAGGGTATCAGATGTATAATTTTTGTGTGAACACTTTCCACACTTATTACAATTTATTATACTCCTACCCCGCTGGGTACCTTCTAGGCATAATATATTGTAAACATACAGTATATTACACCGTGCAAAAGATACATATTTAATATTCTCCACAAACTATAACAATCTTTTTTTTCCAAAATGAAAAAAAAAAAAACAATGTCAAGATATTTAGTACACTAGAAAAATGTATTAGTATTTAACAATTGAATGGCACCTGTTTGATCTGTAATTCAAATCTTTAACCACAAAGCCACATCAAACAATTCTACCGCTAAATTTAGCTCACACTAAAAGATGGCAAGCCAGTTGAGCTTGTTGTGGTGACCATTTATACTAATTATAGCTTTGAGTCACAGATTACAAGACTGATGGTTCAAATCACAGCACAACCAAGTTGCCTTATTTGTTGTCCATGAGGTGAAATCTGATCTTCAACGCTGCTGTAATCTACATTAATTAAACTATATACAGTAATTGTGTCTGTTTAAGCATCAGGGAAATGAGCAAATGTCCTGAAATACGTGATTATGGATGATATTACAGTACTTTACTGTACATAAATGTTTCACATTGGCTTTAATGCTGTCCAACATACCTGTATCAGGCGGCATGGTGGCTTAGTGTGTAGCGTGGTTACCTCAGATCTCCAGGATAGAGGGTTCATATCTTGCCTCGGCTGTGTATGTATGGAATTTGAATGTTCTCCCCAGGCTTGGTAAGGTTTCTCCAGGTATCCCGGCTTCGTCACACAGTCCAAGGACATGTGTTGTAAATTGACTTGGCATTTCCAAACTACCTGATTACCTGCAGTGTATAGAATGGATGTGTGAATATGTGTTTCTAAGGGCAGGCATATCATTCAGGGTGTCCTTTCTTTTGCCCTTAGTTTTTTAAACCGCCCCCAACAACCGTACACGTGGTAAGCAGTGTAGAAAATGGATGTATGTATGTTTAAATTCAAGTGTGCTTAACGATGACTTCTTGTCAGGGTTATGGTCGACCAGTAAAAAAAAAAAAAAGTTCTTCAGTTAATGTTTACAAGAAACATAAGAGTGGGAGAAAAAGTGATCTCATTGACTTTGACCAAGGCATGGACACTGGTGCCAGACAGGATGGTTTAAGTTTCCAGAAACTTCTAATCTCTTGGAATTTTCTTGCATAACAGTCTCACGAGATGTAATGCTACGGCATGCAAAATGCAGAATGGTATGAAGAAGTGAGCTTTAGTTTTACGGGCAACCGTGTCTTGTTGATGAGAAAGGTCAGGGGTTTAACCTTGAGATTATTGGGCTACAATAGCAGTAGACTATATCAGGTTCCCTACTTGTCAACCAAGAACAGGAATCTGATGCTACAGTGGGCACAGACTCACGCAAGGACTACAAATTAAGACTGAAAACAACCACCTGGTCTTTTGGACAAAGGTCCTTTAATATTCACCCTTGATACTGTGTAACACTAGAGAAAAGTATGCTGTGATGACTCTTTGTCTTACTATCTTTATTTTTAGTGTGGTGATTGAACCTGCTGCTGAGGAGGTAGAGGGAAAAAAACTCACATTTCCATTCTGCTTCCTTGTTTAGCCATCAACCCCACTGCTGCCAGACTTCCAACACCCACCTGGAGTGTCAATCACAGTATTTTATATTCCAGTTGAGAACTCCTTTTTCTACAAAGACTTCTGAATCTGTGAGGTGAAGCAATACAAGGGCTTTTCTCAGGTGCCTTGTGATTAGTGGAAAGCGGTGCACCATCAGTTTGGCACAGGTTTACTTCTGCGAGAGGAACTTTGGATGTGGGGGTAGTGTGAAAGCCAGATACAACCAGCATTACTGCTTAGTCTAAGCCGAAGCCTGTGCATGCTGTTAATGCCAAGAATGATTTATAAAGAATCAGAGCCAAAAAAGTTTTTTTTTCTTCATCTCGATGTTGGGCAGCTTAACAATGTATTAAAGTTCTATAAAATCAAAAGGTGAAATCAAAGGTGAAAAGTGATGAAGCACAGTTACAGTGTCCTGTAACAGCCACATTCTGTTTTTTTCTACCTCTTGTTTCACTGCAGTTTGTCTACTATTGCAGTTTTGTATATATTAAAGAACGGCACAAACTTCATATTTATTCATTTATACTGTAATGTAGTAGTTATGTTTAATGTTGTAGAACATCTGTGAAACATCTGAATTCTGATTTGGTGTTCATTGAATATGTATAGCAATACTTGTTGCAGTTCATAGGTTTACACACCATTGGAACAAATGTATGTGGACACTTGAGTACAGAACATCCCATTCCACAATCATGTATATTAATATACATTTTGGTCCCCCTTTTGCTGCCTCCACTTTTCCACTAGTTTTTGGAGTGTGCCTGTGAGGATCTGCTCATTCAGGCACAAAAGCATAAGAGGTTTGGCACTAATGTCATGCGAGAAGTCCTGAAGTGCATTTGGCATTCCAATTCATTACAAGTGTGTTTATTTAGGGATCTCTGCAGGCCACTCCATATAGTATAATAATGCACTTGTTATTATATAGTTATTGTTTCCATAGTAACAGCTTATTCACAGGATTGTATAGATTATGTGCCACATAATCTAATCCTAATAATAAACAGAATAAACAGATTGTTGTTGTTTAACAAAGAAAAGCATTGGTATGGTGAATAATTCTTCAGTCCAAAGACATGCAGGTTAGTCTGACTGGCATTCCCCAAATTGACAATCGGTCGTCATGCTGGCAACCAGACCCCTAATGGACCTGCCATAGAAATGACGGATATACAGTATCTCCAGGGTGGGGAGTATCTGTTGCCCAATGTGCCGATGAGCATGTGCACGGACCGAAAGAAAAAAAGTTGCATAAGTGAAACACTGTATAGTAGTTTAGGATGTGCTGTTACAAGAAACTACTGTAATCTTGAGGTGGTAACATGTAACCCAGTTTCAATTGATGCTATCCCAGAATAGCACACACCATTTCGTTTTATTCCTATTTAACATGGGGTTAAATACCGTAACTTCTCAGCTTAGATAAATAAGAGTAAATGAGTCATGCAGAGCAGGTGGGCCAGGGCAGGACACTCATCAGCTTCATGCATGGCACCTGAAATA
The DNA here is from genome assembly GCA_030014215.1 of Clariallabes teugelsi. Taxonomy (NCBI): domain Eukaryota; kingdom Metazoa; phylum Chordata; class Actinopteri; order Siluriformes; family Clariidae; genus Clariallabes; species Clariallabes teugelsi. The sequence continues at coordinate 13,936,870 of JAQMYG010000011.1, forward strand.
GGGCACAGCGCTAAAGTGTTTTATGGCGCTGTTTGAGATTAGAGATGTTGTTGTTACTGCTCGTCATAAAGATGTCCTCTTGCGTTTCGTCTAGTTAATGGTTCACCCGTGGGAGGGTCGCGCTGATCACGCTGCGCTCTTGCTTGGCAGCTGCATAGTCTTCGACAAAGTTTGTGAACAGGATGTGAACGCGAGCTTTCTGTTTATATACATTGCAACTGTATATATGATAGCCATAATACCTCAGTATATTTTTAGGACAGCAATTTACTGAGGAGTACGAGATCCACCTGGTTAAAAATTAGTTTGTTTAGTGTCATTTGTTTTATTCATATATTGTTAGTTAACTGTAAAATGTACTGCATTCATGTTGATACAATTTTGAATCAATTAAAAATTTTTAAAAGTGTCTTTTTCAGCCAGGATTTTTTTTAATGAGGAGATACTCTACCACTCAAATGTTCATTTACACCTAGAGAAATGGTAATGTGGTCAACAGAACAAAAACAATTCATTCTTATTTATTCTAGTACCTGTTCGAACAGATAGTAATCAGTTGACTGAAATTTAACTCAAAAGAGACCAATGTGCATGATGTTTTTGATTAAATTGAGTACTTGCTTTTCATCTTAAGTGGTCATATTTATTAATACATTGTAAATTGCATTCATTACATTTTAATTTAATGCTAATTAAATCATTGTAGATGTCCGATTGTCTGAATTCGAATGCAAATGTAAAGAGCTTTCCCAGGTTGCCACATATACGGATCAACCACAAAGTGCCATGGTTATCTCTTCTTGCTGCAGCAAGAAGGATTTTGTGTAATGCATGTTATTAATAGGAATTAGGAAATAGAAATGCCAACATACAGTGGTGGCCCAGAGTATTGAGACAACAATGAAATTTAGTGTTTTAATGACATTCTTAACTTCTAAAATAACAAGATAATAAGATACGTTCTTATTTCATACAATTAAATTACTGCAGTATAATCAGTGTTTAGTATGACGTCCTTTATTCTGTTATCAGTGTTTAATGTGAAGCCCTGCTGGATCCGGCTTGGCACAGAGTCCAAAAGACGTCTGCATTAGTCTGATATCACTTGTTTAATCCATGCCTGCTTGATTGCTTCCTGAAGATCATGTGCAAATATTTTCCACAGTTTACTTGAGAAAGAGTTCACAGTTCATTTGAGCAGTCCCCATTTTAACCGTTTTTGTCCAGGCGATCAACCCGGCTTCAAGCCCTGCCACATATTTGTTTCGTCCATTAACTTAACCATCTGATTCTAATTAGCACAACTCTTCGGCCAGATAGACTCAAACTAATTAGTGACATCACCTGTTTTGTGCACGGGGAGAAACATTAATACATGACATATGTTTTCTTAATACGTTCGGCCACCATTGTGTATGCTGTTTCACTGTGTAAGATGGAGTACCTGCTACTCTAATGTATTATATTGATTTTGGTAATCGGCAGCACAGTGGTGTAGTGGTTAGCACTGTCGCCTTGCACCTCCAGGGTCCGGCTTCGATTCCCGGCCAGGCTCGATTCCCGTCTCTGTATGCATGGAGTTTGCATGTTCTCCCCGTGTTTGGTGGGTTTTCTCCGGGTTCTCCAGTTTCCTCCCACAGTTCAAAGATATGCAGGTTAGGCTAATTGGCATTCCCAAGTTGCCTGTAGTGTGTGTGTGCCCTGTGTACATCCTGTGTACCCTGCCTTGTGCCTTAAGCCTCCTGGGAGAGGCTCCAGGTCCCCGCAACCCTGAATACAGGATAAAGCGGTATAGAAGATGAATAAGTGAGTGAGAGTGATTTTGGTGATGTTTATAACTAATTAATAGCATTTTTTTTGGACACATATGTAGTTTATGAACAAGTTGTGTTGTTAAATTGTCACCTGTTAGATGAACATTGCGAAATTAATCATATATGAGCTTTTTTTCTTTTTTTTTTACAAACAATAATTTATCTATTATTCATTTACCCTCACACCTGTTTGCTGTTAATGAATTCAATAAAATATGTATGTCTTTGTATGAACAAACTGTTCATATACTGTATGTCGCCTGTGGCTTTGTTTGTGGTTAGATATTGTGTTGAATCTTGTGGTGTGATGTTGTGTGCATACAGTAATTAAAATGAGCCATTTAGGGAGTCGTTTTTTATTAGCTGACGTACTGAAAGGAGAAGGAATTCCCATCACTATGCCTGTTGCTTGGTATTCTGACACTGGGAGTGGGTTTGAACAGGAGCACAGGATTAATGCATCCTGTTAGTTTTACAGCACACTTTTACAAGCCTTCACTGCAGCTTAATACAGTTCTTAGAGCTTAGACCGATGCCAGCCTCTGCTGTGTTTTAGCAACCAGCAATACAAACATTGTTCCATACAAGGAAGATCTCCAGGCAATGCCAGCTACTTGAAAAAAAAAAAAAAAAAAACAATCATCCGCATAGCAAATTTGAGCATTCTGATTAGAATAGCATTATACACTCTTCCGCTACTCTGTAAACTGTTTAACACCTGGGTTTGTGTGGAGTAGTCATATGTGTTGGAATGATGTGCTTATGTCTGATTTCTTGTTTTCTTGGACAAATGGCCGCTTTTATCATAAAACCATAAAAGAGCTTCATGTGAGCCGTATATCACATGTTTATGTCAGCCGTAAATCACAAGTGTTTTTTAAAATAGTTAGTGATACTGATGATTTCGATTTCATATGTGCATTTATGCTCATGTATTCATGTCTGCATATTTTCAAAGGAAAATAATCAACGACAGGGTGGTTAATAAAAGCGTGTCTCAGCTAGAACTGATTGTTTGAAGGAATCCCGCTTAATCCATGGCTAAAATTGTTGTTTCTATTTTTGTCCAGTACCGGGACAGGTCTCTGGAGCAATAAATATTGTAGTTTTACCAGGGTAATGCCATGTCTACTCATCATATTAACTGAATTTTAAGTGAATGCATAATTTATGATTTGTTTTGACAGCACATGTTTCAGCATGTTTGGGGAAAAAACACTTAGGCCAGATCAGACAGAAACTTGAGTTGTCCCGTTAAATTCCAGTGATTTTTTTTGCAGTCTTGCTGTATTTTTTAGCCTGACTGTTTATTCAAACTGGCAGTATTATGGAAACCGGGGTCATAAAAACACAGTCGGAAAAAATTACATGTTCCGTTCAAACATTTTACCTTTCAAGCCCTCTTTACACAGACGTAGTGTAATTCAATTCAACCCAATTCGGGTCAATTCAGTTCACAAAGTTTAACTTTGAACTTTGTCACAAATATGCTCACAGTAATACAGATCGAAAAATGTAATACAATTTTTAAATCCGTTTCTAATGAGCAAGCCAAATGCAACAATGGCAAGGAAAAACTCACTTATACAACATTAGGAAGAAACCTTAACAGGAACCAGACTTGAACAGGAATCCTTCCTTTTCTCAGTAACAACGGACAGTGTGGCTTATCTTCTATAAGTGGACACTATTAAAGCAAAAAGTGCGTATTGTATTAACACTGGACATTAAGTTACCTGCTATAGGTTTATTAAAGTATTATTATTTATTCAAAGTACTAAAAAACAGCCTGCACCTTATGAACCACACATGCATGGTGGATCCTTATAGACCAAATATTTACTAAATTTCTGTAGTATGTAACCATTCAGAGCTTTATACAGTAGGTCCTAGTACCAGTACTTCTTTCTTGTCAGAAGAATCTATTTAATAAACATTCAGTGACTTATGACTTTTGCACATTGATCAACTTTATTGAGCTTGTGTCCCTTCTGGTTTTGCTGAAACATACAGCAATGTTTCATCGGCACAAGAGTGGAAACTAAAATCATGTTTTTAAATGGTATCACGCAGAGAAAGCATTATTATTACAATTTAGAGAAAAAAATCGAGGTGCCTAAAACGGAGCCTTGTGGAACACCAAACCTTACTTTAGTGTGTTTAGAGAAATCACCATTTACACCAAACTGATAACAATCGTTCAAATAAAACCTGAGCAACGAGACGGCCATTTCCTTAACTGCACAAAGTTTAAGCAAAACAAGCAAGAAGACACATGTTAATGCTTTAGCTTAACATTTTTTTTTTTTACCATGCCAAGGCTGTGACAGGGCAGAAACATACTGTATTCAAAGAAATGTGCTAACTGTTACAATATGAAATGAATCTCTGACACCAGTGATTGTCCTGTGAACAATGGGTGAGAGGTAGAAATACACCTTGAATGAGATTCCAGGTCATAAAAGGGTATCACACATATTTACAAATTCACACCTAGCAACAATTTATTGTCTGCCTGCTAGTATATTTTTTGTTTTTGGTAGTACAAGGAAATCACAGACTTACAGGAAACCCACACAGATACTTGTCACCTGTCAAACCCTATACATGAAGCAAAGTTGAGGCTCAAACTAGCAGTGTCGAAGCTGGGAAAACATGCTTTGGCCAAAAGTGCCATTGGTGTGATTTTGCAGTGAATATCTAATATCCAATAACACCAATTTAACTGCAGTTTAGTTTTTGAGTCATTGTACATGATTTTGCTTAACTGATAATGCATTTATAAAATTTATACTTGTACAATGTCTATGATAAAATTGTAGCCAAAGCCATACAGCTTTTTATTCCTGAACTATAGTCTAAAGGACTGACCGTTAAATCTGGTAACTACAAGAACTATGATATAATATCAGGCTGTGATTTACACACAATAACAATTATTTTTTTAATCACAGACTCACTTTGAGAACCTGTGTGTAATTGAAAATCGCTCAGATTTTACAGAGAGGGGTCAGGGATTTGTCAGCTGTGTCCATCAATCTGTCAGCTGTAATATGATATGATGGTGTCTGTCCTCATGGTGTTTGGATGGAGTTAGATGTAAAAGAACAGCTCTGCCAAAAATGTCAGGGATAATTACTAGAAGATCTGGCGAAACTGTGATTTGTGTGAAGTGTACTGAAAAGCAGGTCAGTATTTCTATTTCCTGTTTTGCCACCAGACTGATGTTTATGCCCTTATGTGTACAACATGTGCACAGAATGGACCACAAAATGAGCGAGTTAAGTACTGTACATGGGAACTTCAGGTTCAGAAATGGATCTCATATCCTTGGGGATTGGCTTCTATTTAGCACAGATGTTCGAGATGTTTTTACACATTCAAACTATTTGGCCACAGTCTGATTTGAACACCATATCAAAATGAGATTTAAGAAGATTTATTTATGCAAGATACACGAGGCGCTGCACAGTTTTGTCCACCCACATTCCCTAGTTCTTCCTCACTTGTGGACATCCCAGACCGTGTGTGCTCAGCGGGCTCACGAGAGGGTTTAGCTGCCAAAAATATTTTTAGGTCTGACTTAAGTAGTTCGTTGGTAAAAATGGTGAGTTCAAGCCCTGGGACTTAATTACATATAAAAGAAAGTGATAGACAATGATGTCATTCTGTACATAGTAATGGTGTAAAATAAATATTTGTCAGTGGATTGTAAGCATTCTTGCAAACATTTCAAAGGAGAATGTAGTAATGCCAACATCTTTTCCAATATGTGTCAAATGTATTCATGATCATATTATTATAAGAGAGAGCAAATAACATTTGCTTAAGCGTGAACTGTTGTACTGTCAAAAAGGTGTTAATCAAAGAGGCATTAGCTCTAACATACAGTACAATAGTTCTACTTTTTTTCATATATCTGCAACCTTTAAAAATAGTGTAGGCCTTTGAAACTGTTTTTTTTTTAAATAGCTAAATCATTAAATGACGGTGCTACTTACAGGTACTTATTTTGCCCAAGACTTGATCAAATTCATCAAGTTTCACCATAACGTATTATTATTTCTGTATTATTTTCTTAGTCGTTGACTTAGAAAATTGGCTTGTCCCTATTTTTCCTGTTTGCACAATATGTAGTTTCTAATATTTAGTTTCTAGCTTTGTCTTGTCTTATATAACACCTCTCACAGGTGTCCCGCCTTTTATATGGATTTCACATTTTATGTTTGTTTCTCCCTTAAAAGCTGTTAGTTGAAGCATTCATAATCGGTCTGGTAAAATTCATCATTCTATCGGACTACAATGATAAATACTTCTGTCTAGTAAATGAGTTGCCTCTGAAGATGATGGGCTTTAAACAATTCCTGTAAAACATATTAAGAGACAGAAGGTCAAGGATTAGGGAACGACAGTAATTGCTTTCTATTTAAAGGTTAAAGGTGAAGCAGTCATTATGTAATGCATTTGCAGTGGCAATAAAATGTATTGAGTGTATTGAAATTTCTGAAAATGAGATTAACCAAGCTCTAATAAGACTGTTCGTAATCTGTTGTGGCATCAGTCGAATCTCCCCAAAATGCATCAGGTATAACCTTTTTGCGCTCTACCTTGTGCATACCCTCTTTATGTTGTGCTATATAAAGTCCTCTTATCATTAAAGCAGAACAACATGAAGGTCAGAGCGGAACGTGTCAACAGGAACAGTCATTATATTCATGCATGAGTGCCTTATTACCACTGGTAGAGTGCACACATAGAGCACTGGGTGCTTACTCACTGTTTCCCTTTACATGCATATGCAAGTTTACTAACCTTTGTGTTATCAGACTGCCAACTGTTTCGATTTAGAACCAGAAAAAAGTGTTGTGGTTTTTTTTGTTACAGAATTTACAATACAATTATTTGAAACATCTGGAGTTTCTTACATTTTATACCATTAATGCCACTGAATGCTCAGTTGGGCTGTGGGCTGTACATCCTTTGATGACAATCCTGGCTGAGGTGGCTCGGTGCCCACTGCAGTCGTTCCCATGAACATTGAGTGAGTGGAATGTCTGGTACATTAAAATTTGATGAATAACTTGTCTCCAACTTGCAGAAGAGACACATCTGTCTGTGGGAACTGTATAATCATTCATAAACACCCCTTGCACAGTCCTGACCTCGCGCCAAGCGATTTCCGCATGTTTGGGCCATTAAAGGAGTTCCTGGTAGGCCAGCTTTTCAGATGTGCGCTGTACAATCATGGCTCCGGGGTACTGAGAAATGTTCTACCTTTATGGTGAAACTAGTGAAGTTTCAGTTTCAAGTTTTATTGTCGTATACAATAAAAAAAACATGTTCCCTCTGTACAATTAAATTCTTTCTTTGCAGTCCCCGATGAATGCCACGAAAAAAAGAAAAACGAATAAATATAGGTATACAAAAGAATAGATAAAAGCTGAATGTGAAAATATGTAAATATATACTGTAAACAGTCCACGGATTGTGCAAATTCTGCAAAGTGTGTGAAAAAGTCTGCAGTACGTTTGAATAGGTCCGCAGTGAGTGTGCAATGCTGCAATGGGTGTGCAAATTGTGCAAATGATTGTTTGTGGGATATGTGCAATAGTGTAGCCATGTATTTCTATAGAGAAATAAAGATAGTTTTTACTCATAACTTTTTCAATTCAATTCAATTTATTTGTATAGCGCTTTTAACAATTGACCTTATCGCAGGTTCTTATCGACCTTTTATTATCAAAGAATTATTATCAAAAAAATAATTATCAAAAGAAACAAATTTGGAAAAACAGTAAAAGGTTATTGGACATTGTGAGAGTCATAATTGCCATAAGCAATAGCAGCTGTGTTTAAGGGTAAAACACATGATGTTTACCATTAAAATGACATATAGTGCAGATGAACAGTGTTGTTTGTATCAGTAATATAGAGTGTGGAGCAGCCAGCATACACTAACTGCAGCTCTTAAACTTAATGGCTTTAAAAGCATGGGGATGTACTGATGTTGGCAGCTGGGTGGGTCTGTATGTCTGTTGGAGCCTGTACCTGTGGGTAGACTAATTGATCCGAGGCCACTCAGTAGTGAAGGATGTGGACTTAGTAGTGCATTCAAGTTCTGCTCTGAAGCAATTATATGTCTTCAGCTTTTAAACTTGTACAGCAAGTCATTATTGCATACGGTGGACTGTTTTAATTTCAATCAATATCCTATTTGGTTCAAGTTTAACGAAAAATATACTTCCCATCATTCATTATTTAAGAGTAAACTAGATCATGGCCTTATTTGAACTTTTAAGATTTTGTGTTGTTTTATAAAGCATCCTTCGCCTTGTTATCACTATTTATTTTTTAATTACAAAAATAAGTAGGGTTGGGTACCAAAACCTGACCAATATGTCACCGAGTTATATAACCGGTATGTACTAGAACTGGATCAGAACGCTGAATTCGGTGCCTCACTTTGGTGCCACTTCATGGCCTGAGCAATCGATTTAAATAGTTGTCCTCTGTATGTGAACACGAGTCGGAAATCTCTAACAATCCAAATTCCAATATGTTTTGTAGTAATTCGAGTGCCCATGTTGTTTTCACATTTCGGATAACTCGGGAAATGAGACCATCCGATGAGCACGTGAATGCAGTAAATGCATTTGCTCTGACAGCAACAGCTACTGTAGTGTTACCTCACAAAGCTAAACATGCTTAAATTAAAATGCCCAAAGCTACATGTTCTAAAGTGTGGCTGTATTTCACAACAAAGGATTCTGACACCGTGATATGCAAAAAAAGGCTTTCAACAATTGCATGTAAAGAGGGAAACAAGTCAAACCTAATGAAACATTTGATAACACATGGGATGAAGTTAAACACGAAGGGATGAACCGTGTTTAACAGCTTCCGGACATCAACTGGCTCAACCCCGGCCCAACTTTTAATATATTGTTTATTGTAAATATTTTTTCCATAAAAAGCCATTCTTTTATGTCGTCCACCAATTTTGTGGCTCCTTTTTTCTTTTTAAAGTATCAGTTGAGGCAGCGTTTAGACAGTATCGATTTGCTACCAGTATCATAAAAACCCAAACAATACCCAACCCTAAAAATAAGCACAAGGACAAACACAAAAGGGCAAAACTGCAACACAGTAATTTCATGATGTGAGATTAATATGCCAATCAACCACAACTTTAAATACTCAGACAGGTGAAGTGAATACCATTGATCTTGTTACAGTGGAATCTGTCAAAGGATGTGTTGAAAACATGAAAATTTTGCAGAGTAAAGATCTGAGACACTTTAACGAGGGCTAAATTGTAACGGCTAGATGACTGGGTCAAAGCATTTGTAAAATTGTCATTTTTTTGTGGTGTTCCCAGTGTACCATGGTTAGTGCCTACCAAAAGTGGTCCAAGGAAGAATGGCCACAGGTTCATGGAGTCCCAAGGCCTGTATTGATCCCAATGGGGAGTGAAGGCTAGCCTGTGCAGGCTGATCTCACATGGGCTACTATAAATTTTGCTGAAAAGGTTAATGCATAACCATACATAGCAACTTGCTGTGTATGGGCCTGCTTAGCCACAGATAAGTCAGAGTGCCAATACTGACCCCTATCCACATGATGTTCAAAACTGGAGCAGTGGAAGAAGATGGCCATGTCTGAAGGAACTCATTTTCTTTTACATTATGAGTTGGGCATTTTTGGTGGTCTGTCACATCAAGAGATGGCACCATGATGAACTATGGGATGAAGGCAAGCCAGCAGAAGTAATATGATAATTTGGGCAGGCTAATTTGCTGGGAAACCTTGGGTCCTCCCACTCCAGTGGCTGTTATTTTGTCAAATACCTAAACATTGCTGCAGATTAAGTATACCCGTTCATGGCAATGTTATTCTTTAATGTGGTGGTCTCTTTCAGAAGGATAATGTGCTTTGCCACACTGCAAAAGTGGTTTAGTTAAGGTACGAGGATCATCACAAAGAGTTCAAGGTGTCGACTTGGCCTCCACATTCTCCAGATCAAATTCCAATAGGTGATCTTTGGGACATGCTGGACAAACAAGTCTGATTACTGTAGGCCCCACCTCACAACTTGTATGATTTAAAGGATTTGCTGCAAAATTTTTGTTGCCAGGTACCTTAGCACACATTCAGAGGTCTAGTGGAGTCTATGCGCTGATGCATCAGGGCTGTTTTGGGGGAGCAAGAGGGGAAAAGGAGAAGCTAAAAAGCTCTTTCAGTGTTTTCCTGCTTATTAGTTGATTTATTTTGTATACATGCAATTCTCATAGTATTCTAGTTACAAATTAAATGTTTATTTTAACATACTTGTTTTAATATTTTATTATTTCGATAATAACAGCTCATTTGTCATTCACTCACTCACTCATCGTCTATACCGCTTCATCCTGTATTCAGGGTCGCGGGGGCCCTGGAGTCTATCCCAGGAGACTTAGGGCACGAGGTGGGGTACACCCTGGACAGGATGCCAATCCATCGCAGGGCATACACACATACACACACTCATTCACTACGGGCAATTTGGGAACGACAATTAGCCAAATCTACAGGTCTTTGGACTGTGGGAGGAAACCGGAGTACCCAGAGAAAACCCAACAAGCACGAGGAGAACATGCAAACTCACAGAGATGGGAATCGAACCTGGCTCATTTATCAAATAATGCAGCCCTATTATATACAGTAGAGTTGTGTGTTGATGCAGTGTGTATAAAGAAAGAATCAAGATCAATCTAAAAATAGATTTTCTTCTCACATTTACATCCTACATCCAGGATTTTAACACAATACATGGGTTGCATATATTTCTACTCCTGAGCATGTGGTGATCCTGTGATCGAGGACATCAGATAGAAATAATAGAATAAAGCTGCGAATTTGGATTACTGTCATTAACATTTTAAAGAGATTTTATTTTAATTCTTAGTTTTACTGAATTGTACTAGATTTCATTATAGGTATAGATGTGCATTTAATATAGAGTCTAAAGTGGTGCAGAAAACTAGTGATCTTATTCACAGCAAAAAAAAAAACTACATTACTCTCAAGTTTAGTTGAAACACTGAGTTAATATTAGCCAACGATTTGAAGCCTGAGTCAGAGGAGGGTCTGCCTTTTGGTAAATGCATCTCAAAACACAGAGCGTCATGAGAATCTGTTTGGACATATGGGGAGTATTACTGAACACGATGAGCATAATGTACCTCATAAAGAGAGAACAGAGCCATGCTGGATTACTGATCTTATCTGACAAAGTCTTATTATAGTAAAGGCTTATGTGAACAGCCTGAAATGCCTTCCTGAAATACTTGCTGACCTGATGGTAACTCTGGCATTTTTTCATTTCTATGTGACAGCTTAAGCACTAATCTATAACCTCTAAAATGTTTTCCACTGCTATTTGTGGTAATTAGTGAAGATATGCAGGATACACTGTCAATATAGAATGATTTCTAATACCTACTCCAGAAAGTGTTTTAGGCATTGGTCACCCAGTGGTAGGCTTCCCACCTGCCATTCGGAAGGCCTTGATTGAATTCCCAGCCAATGCCCAAACCCCCCTCACTAGATGCAAGGCATTCTTAGGTCCCAAGCCTGGATGGAAATGGGAGGGTAGTGTGAGGAAAAGGGCATCTGGCATACAACTTGTGCCAAGTTGAAAGTGCAGATTGAATGGTCCGCTGTGGCAACCCTGCAATGGGAGAAGCTGAAAGAACAACTGCAGCGAGTGTTTTATTATAAGCCAATGTCCTGTTTATCTTTGAGCTGTGAGTATTTGCCCTGTTCAGTCAGCTAAGCTATGTTCTTCAGGAAATGGCCAAAAATGTCACTTTTAAAAATGTAATCGTTTAATTATGCCTAACAGGTTTAGGGAATCCTGTGAACAAATTTCCAAAGACTCAGTGTTTAAGATTCATTGCCGCTTCAGAAGACATCATACAGGATACAGTAAAATTTTGAACGGCAATATTTTCAGTTAAATTTTGGACGGCAAAAACAGCCATTTTGTCCGAACAGTTCAGTAACCTGCAATTTTAAGTCAGGAACATTTTTCCTTGGAAAGCATTCAAACTCCTCTTCCATCATGAGAGAATTTCAGAGAGGATAAAAAATTGATGTGATATACTGTAGACCTCACATTCTGTATTAAACAAGGCAGCGTTTGTTGTTCTTACGTCATACACCCTGTTATCTGACTCCTGTATTTCCGGGTCAACTTTACAGTTTTAGAAGACAGACCATGGGTAAGCATCCCTTTATGTATTGTTTTCAATGTTATTATCTTTCATTTTGTTTATATCGTGCTTATGTGTCTTATTTTACTCTGTTGCAGCCAATTGTGCTAGCTCAAACAACTTCCGCATCCCTCTGGATGATTCAGACAGTATAGACAGTGGTATCGATCATTATGTCGAGGATGAAGGTTGGGTGTCAACAGTCCTCTACACAGTATTCTCAGGACAATGGGTCCACTCATGTCAAGAATGGTGATACCACTCCTGGACCCACCAAACGACGTCGCGCAGGCGCAGGCACCCACTCCTTACCCACATGTTATGATGTTGCCATTATAAAAATGTTACCGTTGGCACCCAAACCGATTTTACTCCTGCGCCATCTGTGAACAGATGTATTTCTACTTTTATACCTCTCACTGAACTTCCTATGGCTGTTGTTCTTGCTCAAATATTGCCTACTGATATGTGATATCTCATCTGTACACTTCAGATACTTACCCAGGCTTCTATGTCTTGTGTATCTTTTTAGTGTTTGGGGTCTTATACTCTGTATGCATTAATTTGTGACTATTCCTTATATTAAACTGAATATTCTTAAACGTTACTTTTTTGTCTGTGTCTGTGACTAACTGGGTACATACGTTCTGTACACACTGTTCTTCAAACCTGTTCTTGTTAGCATTTCTATACGTTCTGTTCCTTTACTGTATACTATTCCTCTATTGCATCACTGTCTGTGCTATTACATCCTATTACCTCACAGTATGTGCTATTCTTCTTACTGCATCACTGTATTGTGCGTTCTTAAAGCTTGTTCTTATTTTGTTCTGCCCGTTTCTGTATTAGATGAAATAGTTAATAATTTTTTAAAGTTTTGCTCTTAACCTATGTTATTATAATTAAAAAAAAAAAACTATCAAACACACAAGTACATGTTCTAAAATTGCTCACAAAGGCATCTGGAAAGGAACATCTGAACGGCGTTTTGGGTAGTAAACATGCATGTGAGCCAGTGTGTTTTCTCTGGGTGTTTGTTACAGCAACAGCTTGAAGCAGACGTTTGAGGAAAACATAGACGGACTTGGGTAGTTTGTGCTGGAAGAGGGGGTGGGAAGAAGCGAGGAGCAGGGAACTCGTGAGAAATGTGGACATGATGAACTTTCTTGGCTTCTGGAGCAGACAGGCTGAAAATTCCACAGTTTTACACCCCTAAATCAGAGCCAAGTCAATCACCTTCATGATCATGCACTAATCCTTTAAACCTTCAGTCTAGATTAAACTCTGCATGGGATGAAGCAAAGATGAAAAAAAAAGACCTCTTTTTTCATGTACTAGACATTTGTCTAAACCTAATTGGTTTATGGAAAGATGAAAAAAGGGTTAAACACACAATTTCATCAAGCTAATCACACTAAAGCTGCGATTTTACACATGAAATTGTGATATTTTTAGAGTTTCTTCCCCATCTTCTGCTCCTCCGCAGTTGACGATGTTTATATTATCAGGTTCCTTCTGTACATATCCAGCCATGTTCCAGACAGGGGAATGACATTTAAGTCCACCATAAAGCTTTCTCTGCACTGGATCTCCAAAGTTAAGCACCCGGTATTAACCAGTGTTCAAGAAAAGAAAGTGGAGGTCATTTCCTGTATAAAGTAATCATAGATATCGCAGTTTTATGAAGTTCATAAATCTGTACCACGTTTCACTTTATGGCTTTACACGTCATCATTTTACATACAGAGGTCTGACAGTGTGTAGCTTCATTTTAAAAACATTACAATAGTTTTAGAAAAAACTCCTGTATAAAAAATGTGATTAAGTGATTAGCAGCATGCAGTATCTCTACCTTTTGAAGTATCAATTACACTCTCAGTTGCATTTTTCATTGGTTTATTAATTGGGTTCCCTGTTGAGTCTGGTTCCTCTCAAGGTTTCTTCCTATTACCATCTCAGGGAGTTTTTCCTTGCCACTGT
>JAQMYG010000011.1:13951016-13964269 GCA_030014215.1 Clariallabes teugelsi
ATTGTGTAAAGCTGCTTTGTGACAATGACAATTGTTAAAAGCGCTATACAAATAAAATTGAATTCAATTCAATTGAATTAATCTGATTATATATTTGCAATTCATAAATGAACAACCATGAGTGTTTTTTGCGTTGGTTACTTTTGACAAGAAAATAACTAAATTCTGTCACAGCAATGCTGCATAGATTTCTTTCAGCTGAAATGTAGAAATTGGGGCTCTGTAAGAAAGCCAATGTCTTATTTAAAAACATATAATGTACACTCCTTGTCAAACGTTTATAGACATCTTAATTTTCTAAAGTTTGAAAAAAAAATTTAAACAAAACCAAATTTACATTTAAAAGATAATAGCTTATCAGCCAGAACATAAAAACCACCTGCCTAATTTTGAGTAGGTCACACTTGTGCCATGAAAAAAGCTCTGACCTGTCAAGGCATGGACTCTGGAATACAGAAGACCTCTGAAGGTATGCTGCGGTATCTGGCACTGAAACATTAGCAGCAGATCCTTTAAGCCCTGTAAGTTGTAAGGTGGGGCCTCCATGGGTCAGACTTGTTTGTCCAGCACATCCCACAGATGCTGGATCAGATTGTGATCTGGGGAATTTGGAGTCCAAATGAACTCTTTGCGATGTTCCTCAAACCATGCCTGAACATTATTTGCACTGTGGCATCAAGGATTATCCTTCTGAAAGAGACCACTGCCATCAGAGAGTACTGTTGGCATAAAGGGCTGTACTTGGTCTGCAGCAATGTTTATGTAGGTGGTATGTGCCAAAGTAACATCCACATGAATGCCAGAAAATACAATTTCCCAACAGAACAGAAAATCAAGCATTGCCAGCTTGCCTTCTTCCCATGGTGCATCCTGATGCCATCTCTTCACCGGGTAATTGTACCCAGTCATTCACATGATATTAAGAAAAAGTGACTCATCAGAGCAGGCCACCTTCCTTCATTGTTTGGTGGTCACATGTCCATCATAGGTGTTTATCGCTGGTAGACAGGGGTCAGCATGGGCACCTGGCACAGTTACAGGTGTGTTCTGCACCTTACTATCATAGCGGGCATTATCTTTTTTATACCAGTTTGTGCTACATTAGTCCTTTTGTGGAATTGGACCAGATGGGTTAGCCGTCCCTCCTCACATGCCTCAGTGAGCCTTGAGAACCTATGACATATTTAGTGGTTTACCAGGAATTGTATTTACTAAACAGTACATACCAGGATCGTACCCCTTATCAGGTGTGACTGTAATAATCAATGTACCTGTAATTCACTTCCCTGTCAGTGGTTTTAATGTTACCGCTATTATGTGATTTTATTATCTAAAATATTTTTTATTATATTTACTTATGTTTCATATATATTAATAGAAATATGTTTAATATATATGAGATAGTTGATTTGAAATCAAACAAATCAAATCTATCAAAACCAAAAAAAGATTAAACCAATTGTTGTTCTTTTCGAAGAGAATAGAGGTAATTGAGAGGAGGAAATAAAATAGCCTGTGGGAATCCAAAGAAACACTGGACCACACACCACCATAGCCCACTGTGCGCAGGGACCGGAAGGTAAAGAGTCCTAGGCTGCCAACCCGGGCACCAAATTCAATCAGGCAACCATGAGGTTAAGCTACGTTAGGCTATTATAAATATATTTTAAGAATTAATAAAGTTCAGTTTAATGGGATACATGCAATGTAAAATAGTACAGTACAGTCATGTTCAAAAATGAGTACCCCTCTTTTAATTCTGTTTTTGTGTAAAAACAGAATAAAAACCATCTGTTCATGGTGGGTCAACTTTTTCAGATGAACAATGGCATATAACTTTTTTCGCTGTGCCATTATTTATTTAACAAGAATGAAGCCAAAGAAAAAACATAAGCAATGGTTTTAGAGAAGCAATTGTTGCTGCACATCAATCTGGAAAGGGTTATAAAACCATTTCCAAACAATTTGGAGTTCAACATTCTATAGTGAGAAAGATTATTCACGTGGAAGACACCCCAAGATAAGACCATGCAATGCTCAAAGAAATAGGAAAAAAAAAACGTGCTACCAGTTGACAGAGCTGCCAGGAGAAAGGCCCCTTCTGTCAAAAAAAAAAAAAAGAAAAACACGGAAAACACGAATGAGGGTCGCAAAACTGCATCCTAAAGAGCTCTGGCTCAATGTCCTATGGAAAAATGAGACCAAAGGCGTTGTTTGGCCTTAATGTCCAGCATTTCAGCAGAAACACCTCATTACCACTTGTCAAGCACAGCACTGGAGGGCTAATAATTTGGGTAATTTTGAAGTCACAGGTCCTGAGCACCTTCTAGTCAATAAATCAACCCTGAAATCCTCTTTTTTAGTATTCTAGAGGCAAATGTGACTGGGTCAGGGTGATGATCTGAATTAAATTTACTTCAGAATGGCTGAAAAATAAAAGAATCAAGGTTTTGGAATGTCCTAGTCAACCCTGATGAATTTCAAATATAGATGAGGGCTTAAGAGAGCTGTGCAAAAGCAAACGCTCAAAAAAAAAAATCAATGAACCGTAGCAATGTTATATAGAAGAATGGGCCAAAATTCCACACAATGATGTAAGAGGCTGATGATGGCATAAAGGAAACGATTCCTTCAGCTTATTGCTGTTAAAGGTAGATCTACAAGCTATTGAATCATCGGGGGTGCTTAGTTTTGCCCACATGTTTTTTTTTTTCTTTTTTGCTCATTTTTGTTAAATAAATAATTGAACAGTGATTACAAGTTATATGTTGGTGGTCTAATATTTGCCTAATACTGAGACCCGGTATGACCAGATCATTTTTATGTTTTTATTTTGTGTTTGTGTGTGTGTGTGCATGCTTGTGTGAGTGAGAATCTCCGTCCGTAACCGTGTGTGTGTGTGTGTATGTGAAAGTTGTCCTACACACTAGCCCCCTTCCTCCTCCTCTTCTCTCTCTGGCTGTGTCGGAAAGCTGGTGTGTGTGTGTGAGTCTCTATCAGTAAACTGGTATGTGTGTAAACTGGTCATATTAATGAAAAACCGGTGCAAAAACCAAGCACCAGGTACAACTTAATTTAGGTGGGAGACTCTACTGATCCACAAGGTGATGAGAATGATGGTGTTGATGGCACAACACAAACAAACAGAGCAGAGAGGATGAGGTGAGAGGGCTGATCGGACTAAAGGTCTGACTAAAGTGCCACTGCATTACTTTGGTATATAGAGATTGATTTCCACTGTGTGACTATGAGTGAACAGTTAAACAGCATTACTGGTCAGCTCACCAACCTGTTAATGAAAGATGATTAAGCTAGACAAGTCAACTCATAATGTACTTAGCTGCCGTTGTTGTTGTTGTTGTTATTATTATTATTATTATTATTATTATTATTACCATAATAAATGAATTAATGTTATTATATATATATTTTTTTTTACCATATGTACTGGCCATATAGACAAATTTTTACAACTTTCTTGTTTCCTCATATGCTTTATTGGCTATCAGTTATTTAAATGATTAATCGACTATTTGCATTATGAATCACACAATTACTCAGTGACTCTTATTTAGCTTTTAGTTTGTTTTAGGCATGTGATAACTAATAATAAATGTAAAAAAAGATGAATTCTTCAAATGTTGATACAAAAGATAAATAAAAATATAAAAATATAATCTCAAACTCTAAAATCATCATAATTTATGAATAATATTTTTTATTTATTTATATATATTTTTTTTTATCAAGAAACCTGCTGGGAGCGAGAGTCACATAAACAGGAAAGTGCACACATCTGAGGAGAATGTGGCTATTTAGTGTCTTTGTCCAACTTATCTCTGTCGTCGTACATACATATATATATATATATATATATATATAGTCTTATATAGGTAGTCTTTTGTCTGCTCCCATCAAGGGGTCGCCACAGCACACTAACTGATCCACACAACAACTTGGGACATGTTTGTTTAAAATATTGAGCATTCAGTCATAATACTGAGGATTAAGGGCCTTGCTCAAGGATGGTCGTGGTATTAGAACCTGGGACTTTCTGAACTGTAAGCCAATACCTTAACCACTGAGCTACCCCTACCCTCTTGATAGCATGTAAAATGTTAAATACAGCCCAGTGTATGTTTAGCTGAGGTATGGACTAGAGTTAACCCTGGTAAAGTAATCAGACTTACCTTCTATATTTCATGTACTTATCAGGAGCACACTTATCGAGATGCCATCTCCAGTTCTGCCGGAGCTCCTACCATACAGATTCAATGGGCAGGCCCATAATAATAGGTATTTCCCAAGATTCTGTCCATGTTGTGGCAAACTTCATTGTGTTTAATGCTTCTGTGGATCTTAAATAAAGATTTCTCAGTCACTATGCAGTATCAGTATCAGCTGGAGAACAATGTACTGTAAAAGACCATTTGTCACCTTTAAATTTACCTGTAGGTAACTGAGAAATCGTGTTCCTTCCAAAGTTCCCCATTGTTCATCCATGAGCTGCCTCTTATAAATAAAAAATGTTGTGGTGGTGAATATAGTGTTTCTTGCATGATTTTATAATAATTTCTATTCATGTTTTTCGTATTTTCAGTTATTGGCAATGGACTCATCTGTGGATTATTATAATTTTTTTTTAAATTATATTTTTAGCTGATGCTCGATAGCTAACATGAGCTAACTATGACCAGATATTTAAGGAGACATGTTAAATATATATTTATGATCCCTATACTAGAAAGCTGACATCCCCCATCTTGACAGGATATCAAAGGGAGCTCTAATGTCATGTTACGAAATGTTCATATATACTGTATATATTGCTTATGCTAGTTAGCTAATCAACATCAGCTTAAGATTAGATTTCTACTTGAATTCAGTGCTTTTTTTTTTTTTTTTGCATATTTGTCACACTGAAATGATCATGATCATCAAACCAAGTTTAATATTACACAAAGATAACCTGAGTAAATACAAAATGCAGTTTTTAAATTATGATTTCATTTATTAAGGGAAAAAACTGTCTACATATTCAGTAAGAGGCAAATACTTTTTCACTAGTAATACTAGCTATATATTTTTTTTCAGAAATTGCCAATGTTCATAATATACAGAGGTGCCTAAAAATGTATACACACTTCAACGTGGAAAATATGTATCCCTCTTTTGACTGTCACATGATGGCATTAATGCTGATGTGACTATTGACATCTTTAGAGTTAACATAATACTACACATTGTTGCAATAAAAAAGATCACAGATAATTATTGAATTTTTTGGCTAAGACATCATTGTCTTAGCTGTAGCTAGAGTTAGTAAAAGGTTTTTTGAATATAGTCTTTATTATATAAGCTTTCGTTTACTAGTGTTATTAAAAAAACATTCTCTTAAAAATCAAGTTAGCTCATGTTAATGTTGAATATCATTTGATATGATCATATCATATATCAATATCATACTTTTGAAGGCAATCTGCAGACAGACCCTTATTGTTCATAACCCTTTCATAAGTGCATGTTATATTCATCATTCAATGTTCATTGTGCATCCTTGACACACGCGTGTTTATACCTGTAACCCTAGTGCTAATGTTAGAAATGTGTTGTCCCTCCACAGGTTGTCATTTCTTCCAAATGGAAGCTACAGTGATACCGGCAAACGAATCCTTTCCAGTGAACAGGAATCTCAGGATTCTGCTGGCATTTTGTAACAAAGACAATACAAACTTACAGGTGGAAGCAACCCGTTTCTACAAACCAGCATCCATAAGTGGAAGACATCGCTGCTTTAGCTAAGCCAGATCCTTCAGTGCCCTAATACACATGGATTTTTACCTTCAGTGACAAACTTGGCAGTTGGCCGATTGCAAGTGAATTTCTCATTGTACAGTATCAGAGTGAGACATGTGGCTTGAACTGAGATTACTTAAAGAAAAATGTACACAATTTTCCTCATACCTCAAACATAGACCTTTTAGCGTCAGACGTTCATGATTAAGTCAATAAATTAGTAATGCATTTAGAGCACTAATCTCAGATCAACAAGCGTCCTTTATGTAAACCAGTCTGCTTTTACACCTGGCTTTCTTCTCCCCTTTAGAAACAATGCTAAAAAAAAAAAATTGCCATCCTATGTCTACTGTAACCATAGCAAAGAGCTTCCAACCTAGCTAGCATCACAGCAGGAAGAAAAAACACCTAATTTGAAAGCAGCTTTAATCTTTTAGCTCCAGTGCAAATTAAAAATTTGACACAAATGACCATGTCTTAACCCCACTTTGGGTAAGAGGAACAGTGTACAACTCTGACTAAACTGTTTTAAAGCAAACTTTTCCCATCAACACACTAAAGATCAGAGTGTGGTAGATCCAAATTCCTCCTTAAATTATTTATTTTTGTGTACAGTTTTGGCTTCAGACACAAGGAGCAATGACATTTGTCACTGTGTGACATTTCATATCGAACCTTATTGTATTCTCTGGTATGTTTTTTGTGTTGAATATTGTTAAAATGAGGTGATATTGTTTAAAACAATTAATTACTTGTACTCAGTACTGTATTTATTTAAAAAAAAAAAAAAAATCAATTGCAGCACACTTTCTTTATACAAAGGAAAATTTACTTTATTATTAAAACATACTTTTACTTTCTATTTTGTAATCTGGACAGCTGGAAGAAAGTTCAGCACACACAAAAATATTTTTAAAAAATTAATAATAATTTTTAAAAAAAACAGTCAAGTGTGATGTAGAGGGTAACAGACGTAAACAATGCAGAGCATCTTACAGGTAATTAAAAAGGTCTTAAAAAAAAAAAAAAAAAAAAAAAAAAAAACACAGCTTGGCATAAAGAAGACTTAAAGCATCATGAAATCTTTGACCAAAACAAAATTGTGACTGTTAAAGATCCACACCTTCCATAAACATTTGCTGATAGAAAACCATTTTTATGATTACTAAACATGTTTATATGAAGTCCCTGTGAATGAGTGCATTAACATAAACAGCTGCATTACAGTCATAGTTGCTGTTATTACAAATAAACTGTCTAATCAAGCGGAATCAGGCGGTTGTAAAAGTGGAGAAAGCAAGAAAGGAAAAAAAAACCCCAAATGCTTCTTTCTTTGCCTTACACAATATAGAGGAAGCAGTAAGTGGCAATGATTCAATCACAGCCCTGAGATTTTAATAGTTTTGTGTTGTATGGTTCTGCTGGCTAATGCAGATTAAGAAAAACATACCCATTCTGCAGTTACATCCTGGCAACGGATTTCAAAAGATCAACTATTATTTTGCATTAATGTCCTGTGCTTTTTTTTGTAAGATAAAAATCCTGCAGTGTACACCCACCTTAGGTTAATGGAGATGCACATCACAGACTTAGCAGATAAGTAAAAACATAAAAGTACACATTTATTTGGCTATTAAGAAAAAAATACACACATGTAATTTATCTATATATACACACACACACAAGTGTACTTTTAAGGTGCTCAGCTTAAAAGTATGTAAAATAGGGGAAATTAATAGAATACATCACGTCTCTATAAGAGTATGGACAGTTGATAGAAAATAAAAAATCCTTAAAATGTTAAAGGGAAAGCACATTAAAATATGGTTTAAATGTAAATACAAACATCTAAGAAAAAGAAATGCCTTGAGGAATAAAGTCTTAAAGATAATAGCTGCACCTGAGAGTTTGACCTAAAAAGAAAGACATTTTGAAGGTGAATTACAGCACATCTTTCACAGTGGAGTTTAGAACAGCATCGGCCTTTCTCGATAACTCATTCTGGGGGAAGAAAAATGCAGGACTTGTATTATAATGTTAAAAATGCACAAACACATTCTCAAAGAAGATCCTTACAGATACTCCAGTTGGTAAATTGCTCAGTATGTTTCCTTGAGTCATGCTCAGCTTCATTTTACCGCACTAAAGGAAAAAACCAAGCAGTAATACGGGCTGATGGCTGGACCTGACTGAGCAACAGCAAGGGGGGGGGGTTAGATGAAGTTATCCTCAAATTACAGCTCATATTGTTCACTTTACAGCTGGTTCAATTCTACCTCGCTGCAGCAAAGCCAAAACATTAAAAAAAGAAATAAAAAATTACAATACTGTCTAATTTCACACAGACTGCACAGTAAATACTTTTATCAAGCCACATTTAAGATGCTTTCACACTTAGTGTTTTTATTTTTTAGATTCTGTACACGACCTGATTAAACCAGGTATTTTTAAAGGGATTTTTAAGCAATTTAACTGCAAAAAGTGTTTAATGGGATGAACACAAGACTAGAATAGGATGTCAAGCATGGATAGAATCATTTATCCACATGAAAATATGACCAGCATTATTTTTTGGAGGGATATTTACAATTTTATTGTTGTTTGTAATAATAATAATAAAAATAAAAACTAGCAAAAAAGTTGACAGTTTGTTAGCAAATATAAATATCACAACATCCTATTTGTATCATATTTCACACCCATAGTGGCAACCCATTGTAACAGTGATGTCACAGCTCTTTTTACAACCCTGTGCTTTAGTCAGATAAACGTGTAATTTTTTACTCACGGTAAAGTCGGAGTAGGTGATAGAGGTGAGCTTATTATCACTGTTGAACTCCTGAAGTGGTGTCCGAGTGGCTGAGCTAGACTCGATGGTTTTAACCCTCTGCCAAAGTAAAAAAAAAAAAAAAAAAAAAAAAACAGTGGAAAACAAAATGAGGGGGTGCATAATTGCAGAAAGGACTTTAAGCATTCACAAGTGATGAATCTTGACAAGTTTTTAAACCTCAAACTTTTAGGCAATAGCGCCCTCTAGTGGAAAAAATAGTTGGCAAAGGAAAAGCCAATGCCTGGTTGCATCATAAAAACTGCTGTCAGTTTTTATGACGGCTATTTCCACAAACACGATGAGACGAGAACTCACAGGATTAGGACTAAACAGCTGTGTGGTCCCTATACCAGAGTGATGGCCATGTCATGTTAAGAAAAGAAGTGCATGAAGCAATGTACGCATCATGCATAGAGCTTCCTGTACAAGCCGCTGAAAGAATGTTACGATCGGGGGTTGCTTCAGTTGGACAGGTCTAGACTCAGCAACATCTGTCACATGCAGTTTTTATTCCCTGGTCTCAAACTGCAGGACTGTGATGGATAAATGGTGGTTCTTTGAGCATGGGGAAGCATTTTCACACACGCATTTTGACCAATTTAGCTTTGGTTTAACTTCCCCGATTAATACATCATTTCAACGTAATGCCCTTAAAATGTACATTATTTAGGCTCCTGAATGGTGCAACAGAAAGCAATCACCTCATCATTAGGTGTTTGCAAGTTTGACTCCTGACAATGCCACAGCCAGAGCTCATGAAGTCTGTCCTTTTACATATTTTTGAGTGAAATTTCATAGCAGCAGCTAACATCAAAATGCATAAAGGTGGGCTGATCTGCAAAAAGTTTGAGTTGTAATTTGCACCCAGACAAATGCTGAACAAAATGCAGAACTTAAGAAACTAAGTGCTCTTTCTCACTAGCAACAGGTTAACTGCATGCTCACTTCACTGCTCTGTGCTCGAAATGCATGGCACCTTGCACTCATTTTTAATAACCATAATCTGTGATGCCAGCTTTCTATTAAATGGAATAAGATGTTTAACAAGGTCCCTTTTCTTGTAAGATGCTGTAGTTCCTTCTATTGATATTTGAAGAGCACTGTTTGTAGTCTGCTTTGATTAGAAATTGTAAAATGGATTATATGACCAAGGGTTTGATGACAACTGACCTATTTATGACCTTGCTGAACATCTCATTCCAAAGTTGACCTTGCCTTTTCTGCTGTACCCACCTTCACTCTTTTGAGAAGGCTTTCTACTAGATTTTTTTAGTATGACTGTATGGAGTTCGGCCACAAGCTGGGTCCGGAGGCCCGGGTTGCAGGTGGTGTTCCAATTAATTCTGAAATTGTTCATTGGTGCACTGGGGTAAAGGGGCAGGGCTCTGTGCAGACCACTTAAATTCTTTCACTCCAGCCTTTAAAATATGTCTGCATGGACCTTACTTTGTTCACAGCAAGACTTTCATGCTGGAACCTGTTTAAACTAGCCCACTAGCCTCCAGTATTGGAAAATACATTTTAAACCATTAGACTTCGCTTTGTTGCAACAGAATGAGGAAGATCCATACAGATGTGGCAGTCAGGTGTCCATTTACTTCTGGCCATAGTGTATATTCATGTTGTACATCATTCCATTAGCACAAGAACACACACTAGGCTTACCAGCAGTAAATGAGCATCAGACTGCAGTATCAGTGCATCCCTGAATATGATTGCCTGGCAACATCAGTTAACACGAACGTGCACAATATGGGAATAACAAATGTGAGCATGCATTATTACTTTGGCTGAGAGTGGAGGCTTGCCGGGCACACACAGAAACGTGCTGGACACACTGCTGGATGTGCTGCTCAATGTGGTGGAGCGCAGAGAGGGCTGATTAGGAGTCTAACAAGATTTGAAAAAGGTTAAAGATTAAAAAACAACTTCAAACAAAACCCAGCATTCTGCCAACATTCAGTTTAGAGTTTGTAGAACCTTGCGGATCTTGCTGGGCGTCACGGTGCTGTTGGCTGCTCCATGAGGTCTCTTACTCGGGGTTTTAAACTGTGTGCTATCTGCTTTCTTAGATATCTGTAATTCAGAAAAGGTTTAAGCACCTCGCTATTAAAATTATTATACTAGCTGCAGTGTCTTTGCTAACTATCAAAAACACTCACACGATCGTTCTTTTCCTTGTCTTTCTGTGAACGATGCTCTTCCCACTGTTTAGAAATGTACTCCATCACCCTCTCTCCTCTCATCAGGAATGGGGAGCCTTGATCTTTTTCCCAAGTTTCCACACGGCATTTCAGATCTTCCTCTAGCTGTATGCACACACACACACATTCATTTATGTAAATAAATGTATTTTTTTTTTCCCCAGACAAATAAAACTCTGACTTCAGTGCATCACTCTTACTAATGTAGCAAGCTTTTGTGATGTACGTCTCTTAACTGGTCTGAAAATCTTTACTACAGTCATTGCAGTCTACCATTACAAATGTTCCATCCCGACACATTGCAATTCAAGGTGTGTGCAAGTTGATAATGCTAATTTTCCTTATCAAAGCTATTTATATTTTGTTTAATTTTTTTTATATATATAATTTTACATTTATACATTCCAAATACAGGCATCAGATCAGCACAAAATTAGTACAATGCAAAAATGTCACATGCTAGTGTGGACAGGTAAAGAATATAATTTTTAAACAGGAAACCAGTGCTGCATTCTTTAAAATACATGAATAGTTAAGTAACTAATAATAAACAAATAATTAACTAGCTTGAAAAATTTTCTGTTTAATTTCAGCCCCATCAGCCAGGAGTTTTAGATCTAACTTAGTTCACTAGGTTAAATTACTAGATTACTGGACATTTTACCAGAGTTCTCATTTATTCATTCTTTTTATCTCAGAAACCAACATGTAATTGACGAACATTTCTATTTGTTAAATATAATTTCAGGTTCTTCACAAATATACAGTATTAAAGACGATGTACAGTATGATGCCATAGGTAATGAAAAAAATTTTCACTGGTTTATGTACCTTAGGGAGCAGCTTCTGCACTTTAGCTCTGTCCTTGCTTTCCTTCAGTAAAGCGCCTCCTCTGTTGGAGAAGCGATTCGGATCTGCTGCCTTTCTCTGAATAAAACAGTGACTATCAGCAATCCTTACTGAACACCAGCATCCATTTTTAAACATCAGTCTAAGATCAAGTGGCATGTTCTTAAATTCTGCACCTCGAAATCCTGGAAGAGAGCCCAGTTCCTCTCCCATTTCTCAACGTTTTCCAGTAAAGAACGTGCCTTCTCGTAAAACTCCTTCACCTTCAGCAGCTCGCAGTCATGCAGGCTGAGTAGCTCCTCTGTGTAATTAGCTGCAGGAAAGCAAACATGATAAGACAAACTAGAAACAACAACTTGATTTTCATTAATTTAGTATAAAAGTGGAAATGATGGTACATCAGAAAGAATTATATTTACCATCACAGAAGTGGATGTTAAAAGCTTCTCGCTGTTCTGGACCAAACATGCATTTGTCCCAGAAGACCACCAGCTCTTGTCGGACTTTATCTATCACCTCCTCCAACTTAGCCCTCTGGAGCAGCTCAAGACGATCGACCACACCCTGCCACTGCAAACACACAAGTCAACCTCAGTCATCTAATTCTATTAAAGCTGAAGCTAACTAAAATAAAACAAATAAATAAATATATATGTTTTATAAAAGTAATTTAAAAAAAAATAATTTTCTATGCAAAGCCACAATTCTAAAATCACATGGACATGTTATCTAAGCTAAGAGTCCTGAAATGCTGGCAATATACAAAGCTTTCTACATCCACATGCTGCTGCAACATTTAGCATTTACTCCTTACACTCCTACAAATGCACCGAAATCACAAACCTGCTTTCAGTAAATTAACATTGTTTGAAATCATAACCTACAGACATCAAAATTGGGCAATTTGTAATTTCACTAGTGTTCGTACACTAGTGAAAATGATAGCTATACATTTTTAAAAAATGAATGCATTGTTCACATGACATTTATCTTAAGCTTTGGTGTAATTACAGTTCAGTTTCATGCTGCCATGCAGTAGTGTGTAAGAAACCTTGTCAGTGTGGACTGGGTGGTAATTAAATTTATTCCCCTGTAACTGAAAAGGTTTGTAAAGGGTTGTAGTCTAAACATCATTTACAAATCAACGTTTAATAATCTTGGACATATACATTACTGCAGTTCAAATTATCTCCAGAAGGGGGAGATGATGTATTAGTAGTGTAAAGAGCCCAATGACCGGAAATCAACCGAGATCACCATTAATACCATACAAATACCCAAGTAGTGAAACTATTCAAATCTGCCATAGACATATTCATTTATTAATATATTAATTTTATTATTAATTATGTTATTATTTTGTAAAATTAACATATATAAACAGACAGACACAAATACATATATTATTTACATACGAACAGACAAAAAAGGGGAGGGGGGAAGCAACGAAGGATATATACTTGAAGTTGCATGTTTTTTTAGTGGTGCTTGCGAAGCAGCACTACTATTGTTATCTTGCAACTACTTCCGTACACAAAAGTTCGGCGCGTAACTAGTCCCGCACCGTTTGTCGT
>JAQMYG010000011.1:13971245-14001217 GCA_030014215.1 Clariallabes teugelsi
AAGAAGAAATATGAAAGATCATAAAATACTTTTTCTTTGTGTTTATTTGATTCCTGTTCAAGACACTTCGATAAGAACGTATATTGTTAATACAGGCTACAGAGGTTCATTTTTTTACAGTTTCGATTGTTGGTGTGCCTTGTGATTTTTTTCAATTAAAAATGTACCTTGGCACAAAAAAGGGTGAAAAACACTGCTTTATACAATAAACTGTCGTGGATATGAACTAGGGCTGTGCGATATGGACAAATGAAACCTATCATGATTTTCTTGAACAATATTGCGATTTTTATTTTAATCACGATTTTGACACACAGACATGTTTTACAGTGTGAATATGAAACATTTTTACAAAGGAAAACAATTAGATCTTTATCAAAGACCTGTAATATGTCTCTAAAACAAACAAACAAAAAAATCACCAAGTAAAAGGTGTAACAAAATGTCTCTAGAACAGATCTATGGCAAAAAGTAAATGTGTGTGTGTGAAAAAACAACATCCCAGAACAGTCTCCCACATAAAAACAATTAAACAATTAGAACACTGGCAGAATCAAGCTGCTTTAAGTGTTCAAAGGTTTTTTGCTAAGAAAACCAGCATGTCCACCATTTCTGGTTTCAAGCATGAATGTTGGCATGTCACCCCATTCCCTCTAGTGCTAAACACCCTCTCAGATGGTGAGCTTGTAGCTGGAATGCACAGATATTTTTGTGCAAGCCTGCTCAATCTTGGGAAGTTGATTCGATGTTGTTTCCAAGTCCTCCTGTGCTGAACTCATCATCCCTGTTTCTGCAGCCTATTTGTCGTTAAGTTCAGTCTCCTGTTCTCGCGCTCTGTTTAGGCGCGCTGCGTTGTGATTGGTTCAAATAGCACACTGCGGGAAAAGTTGGGAGCGTGCAAAAAATCGTGCTGTAAGGCGATTTAGAAATTGCGCATATTCACACCGCGATATCGATTAGATTTCAATTAATCGCACAGCCCTGATCTGAACCCGATAAAAATATTCACAATATAGAATATTAAATGCAAAAAGCTGAGCCACCTTCAAAAAAAATGTATAAAATAAAATGCATTCTCGCTACTGACATCTTTCTTTTTCCTTGTTGTTTAATGGGTGGTTGGAATCCAGTAGGTTGCATTACCACCAGCTGTCGATCTCTTTCTCCAGCCTCTTAAAGCCAATTTTCCAGTTCAGTCTTCATTAAAACAAAACATCTAATGCTTCCTATCCGGATCTTGTCTTGATCTCTGTCTCAAACTCTGTCTGCTTTTAACTGGCACTTCCACACACTAACTTATCTAAATGTTCCCCCTCAGTATTGATCCACACCTTTGGTCGGAGTCCTGTAAGGTGCAACACTGGAATTTAAACACTGCTTTCTACCCTCCTTAGTTCTTGGAGCTGACTGACATCTTTTCAGCATTAAGGAACCTCTTTATCCTGATCAGAATGGGTACAAGGTAGGATACACACTAGATGAGAGACCAGTCCAACTCAAGGAAACATTTTCTCTCTCTCTCTCTCTCTCTCTCTCTCTCTCTCTCTCACACACACACACACACACACACGGGTCAATTTATCTAAGCCAATCCACTTGCTGGTATGATTGTAGGGTTAGAGGAGACCAGAGAAAGGAAACCCCATGGACATGAGGAGAGAAAAACAATGCTGAGACCCTGAATCTGTCACGTGACAGAACAGTGCTGGGCAACATCTCTACAGAGTGACTGAAACGCCAGGAAATAATAAAAGTAAAGATACCTACAGTATAATTCATTTTGTAGTTATTATCTACAACATATGGACATACGTTTATATATAAAAATAAATAAATAAATACTCAATATATTATTCCCATGGCTAGTTCACCTCTCCAGGGTCTATGCATGCACATTGTTAAATTCTTCTTTTTTTACATTAAAAAAACCCCCATAACACACACTGTAAGGAGGAAGCCGATAATGTCGGCCGTAATACAGTTTTAAAATAGAACTGTATTATTTGTCTGTTTTTTCTGTCTTAACACGAAACCGGAAGTATCGTATTTTAACAACATTTTTAACTATTAAAAAAAACAAAAAAATAAAACAATGTAGAACAAATAAGCAAAACCTCCAATAAGAACAACTCCAGCAGTTGCTCACACCAGAGTAAGAATAATGAAGAGTATTAGTCTGCCGTTACTCCTGTTTATTATTAATATTATTGTGATTCACTCGCTTACTCTCGCACAACGCTCTGTTATATCAAGCATTCAAACATACCTTCTTCGGCTCGACATCATTTTTCCCTTTGGGTATACACCACCTTTAATTAATCACAGTCGGGAATCTGCTGAAAAGGAGAATAATAAAATATCCCGCCCGAGGGGAAGCGCGAGCACATTCACCGCGTTCAAATTTGAATCGCGTCGCGGCGTCTCTTCTTCATCTTTTAGGGCTTCCTGGAGCAAAGCGTCTTCTTACTGCCACCTAGCGGCCATAAACACCACAGGCACGTTTTAGCACTCTGCGCTAGTGTACAGTATGGCGTTAATGTGTAGTGTATAACTTACTCTGAATGAGAGTAGTTAAATGTAGTTTAGTATTCTGAAAGAGGTAAAAAGGGTACCCCCCTAGCGACTACATGCGGTAAGACAGTGACTGTTGTGGATGACGTAACCAGACCATGTACAGTACTTGAACCTAAACCTGCTTTATAAGTAATACATAAAATTTTGACATTTCAGTGGCGCAGAAGGGCAAAGCATCTCTCCTGTGTGTGAGTATATTTTTCCTGTGTATTAGAGTATGTTCTAGAAAGGGCAAAGCATCTCTCCTGTGCTAGAGTATTCTTTTTTCCCTTTGTGTTTATGCTTCTATGACACTATATGATAGTGTATTTCGCCATATATCCTGTAACAATACCTATAAGGCCTGGAAAACCACACAGGACAGCTAAATTGGAAGAATGCAGAATTCTGTCCATGGTGAAGAGGAACCCTTTCACAACACTCTTGACATGGTAGGCACGTCATTTTATAGTAATGTCAGTCTACAGTAAAGAAATTGCTTTATGAAGTAAATAAAGATGCTTCACAATAATATGCAAAATGTGAGTAATGCTCAAGTACAAAAAAAAACAAACAGATTATACTTTGCCAGATTCTTTGGACTGATGAAAGGAACAGCTCAAGATCCAAAGCATACCACATCATCTGTCAAACATGGTGGAGGCAGTGTTACTGGCACTGGTATTTTCAATTCTGATTGATCAGTACATGTTGGTTAGTTTTCTTCACGGAAGCACAAACAATAATGCAGCTACAAATTACAAGATATAATTTACATTATTGCTTTTGTAGTAGAATGAATAACTGAATGAATGCCTTTATTGTCATTGCACAGTTGTACAGTGAAATTTTGGTGCAAATCCTCTCAGGAAGAAAGTAAATAAAAGAAATGAGATACATAAGCAATAAAAGATAAAAAGACAACAACTTTCATATATACATAAATAAACATTTAGTAACAAAATTAAATAAAATATTGCTCATCGCACAGAACCAATAGGATAATTAACACTTTCCATGATCCTGCAAATCTCTACTGAGGATTCTCAGAGTTTTTTTAGGCACTTAAATAAAAATGTTTCAAAAGTCTAGAGGTGTGGGACCTAATAGTCCTATAGCACTTTCCCATAGGCAAAGGAGTAAACAGATGGTTACCTGGGTAAAATGAGTCCTGGATTATGTTTGTGGCACGCTATAATCATCAGTTTCTGTATATGTCTGTGAGAGAGGGTAGATGTGTATTTAAGATGTCCTGTGCTGCTTTAATAACTCTGTAGTGCTATTTTTTATCAGCCATGGTGCAGCTTGAGAAAAACACCAGGTTGTCATGAGAGTGAATATTTTCATCAGAACACTTATAAAAGGACAGCAGCGGAGCTTCTGGGACAGATTCACTCTCATCAGTGACCTTGAATATACAGTAGAGCCATTGCGTGACTTTTTCACAAGAAAAGGAGTGTTAACAGTTCATGTATAGAAAAATCCTGAGAGATGTATGTGCCCAGAATTTTGACATTACTGACTTGCTCCACCATTGACTCCTTTGCTGTACAGATGAGAAATTTCCTCTGTCTCCCTTTTGAATTCAATGATCAGTTCTTTTGTCTTAGAGGAATTAAGTACCAAGGTGTTATCCGAACACCATGAAGTTCTTTTTTGCACTTCATCTCTGTAAGAAGACCCATCATTGTTCTGTATCAGTTCTACTACAGTTCTGTCATCCGCATAATTAATAATAGTCTTTGTGTTATGAGTTGATGTGCATATGGGTGTATGGAGTGTAGAGCGGAGGTCACAACCCAGAGCAAAATGTATACAACCCTGAGGGACTCCAGTGCAGAGCACCAGGATCAAGAAATACAGTAAGTTCATTCACATGGAATTGTATTTGAGAAGCTCCACATAATTAAAAATTTAAAATAATCGGTTAAGTGCTGTTATTTAAAAATGATGCAGTGTTTTCTGCATCTTTATCAACATTTTTCAACCAACGTTTCAGTTTAAGTAATATGACAAGCAGGATTTAAAAAAAAAATTATTATTATTTATCTTAGCTTGTGTCATAAAGCTCTAGTCTAGACATATACATATCAACTATACATTGATAAAAACATGTAATTTTTTTGTTACTCATGTACTGTTTAGCAGATCAAATGGCGGGTTTCATCATTTTTATAGCAATGATGATTTTTATCAGGCCAGAATGCTATCCTGACACCCAACCATCCTACTTTCTCATTTGGCCTTTAGGACTGGCAGCAACACAGTGATTTTATATGGCAATGGGATTAAGGGTCTTGCCCAAGGGCCCAACAGATTATATTAGGTTCATAATAATAATTAGATATGAAATACAAGGAAAACCAGAAAGATAAGAAAAATCTATCTAATTTATTAATACAAAATTCACATTAGTCGCATTCTTAAGAGTTAGTTAATGCTGAATTAACATTGTATAGGAAAACCTTTAATTCCCAAATTCCCACTGTGACACTACATGACAACCTTAGAGTAACAATTTAAAGCTTTGGAAGCTTTGATAGCCCTGATTTCATTGACCAGTAGTGATGCAATGGCCGACATAAACATGTCACACATCCAAAATAAGACATTTTAGTCATTATTTAATCTCATTATGGATTACAATCAGCAAACTGCCTTCTTTTATGGTCTATTAAATGAAGGACAATAAGCACTTATTACACATTAACACAAATGTATGCTAATGCCATCAAATGTACTGTATGTTAAAAAAAAAAAAAACAGTTAAATAACGGCAATACATGAATGATTTCAAGTGGGACCAATGGTAAGTTTTTATATTCTTCCACATTACAT
Source organism: Clariallabes teugelsi (assembly GCA_030014215.1). Taxonomy (NCBI): domain Eukaryota; kingdom Metazoa; phylum Chordata; class Actinopteri; order Siluriformes; family Clariidae; genus Clariallabes; species Clariallabes teugelsi. The sequence continues at coordinate 13,976,637 of JAQMYG010000011.1, forward strand.
GAATGTGGCATAAGTACATACAGTAACAATAGCACTGTCTTACAGTAAAAGAAGATGCAAAATCTGATGAATTTGTGTAAAGTGTGAATTTCTGTACAAGCTTAAAAATTACATAGTTAATGCTGCAATCTCCTGCAGCTAATCATGTATGATGTACAAAAAGATTTTAGTTTTAAAAAATAATAGTATTGAGATGTATCTTATTGATATTAGGCAGCACTGAATCAGACTGTACTCCCTTTACACTGATGTAGTGTCGTCTGATTGTGCAGCATAGTTTGTGGCAAAAGAAACTGCACTATGAAGGTTGTAGAATGACCGTGTATACATGTCTTTATCATCAGATCCAAAGAAAGAACCTCTTCTTAAAATATCTAAGACTGTTGTGTTGCAACATGCCAGGATGACATTTACACCGACCTCTTTGTACTCTTTTATTATGTCTTTCAAAGTGTTAATACCTGTGGTATCAATAAAAGGGACAGAAGAACAGTCAAGGATTATGGTGTGGAAATCTACTTCACTTGCTACTAAACTTAAACTAACATCACCATTTTCATTGTCTGTCTGCTTTGCAGTCCTGGCTTTTGCTTTTTTCTCTAGTTTTCTCCTTCTGTTTTTTTCAAGAAATGGCTCAAGTTCAACTGCTTTGAATAAAGACTTTAAAAAGAAGTCCTTGTTTGCATAATAAAGTGGAGCCTGAAAGCGAAAAATCTTTACTTTTGGAATAATCACAAGGTGGTCATAGTCGTCCATATCCTCATAGTGGTTAGTATCCTCGATCTGGCCCAGTAGCGAAGCCTTGGGACGTTGGGTTTGTACTAAGACACAGATCATAGAGAAGACTACTCCAATCACAAGTCCAATCTCTACACTGATCAAAGCACTTGAAAACATGGCCACCATCCACACGATCGCATCAATCCTGCTGAGGCGCCAAAGTCTAGGAAAGTCTCTGAATTTCCGCAGGGCGCCTTTCAGACTGACAATAATGATGGAGGCAAGAACACATTTCTGCAGGGAGTAAAAGAACGGTGCTAAAAACAAAAGGACCAAGAGCACAACGAAAGCACTCACCACGCTTGAAACTTGTGTTCGACAACCTGTTGAGTCTTTCACCATGGTCTTGGCAAGTGCAGCACTTGTGGTGAAACTGTGGAAAAATGATGGGATGATGTTACAAAAGCCAATTGCTAACATCTCCTGGTTTGGCCTGACAGTGTAGCCATGCTTTTTGGCAAACATCTCTGACAAGGAGACAGTGAAGGCAAAACTGATTATAGCCAATGGAATGGCATCAGCTGCTACTCTTGGGACTAGTTCGAAATCTGGAACCTTTGGGGGAATGAAACCAGTTGGAATGGCACCTGAGATGCTTGAGTTGTACTGACTGTTTAAATCAGCATAGTGGGAAACCACTGTAGCTAAGGCCACTACTATCAGCTCAGTAGGCAGAGGTATCTTTAGACTGTCCTTGTACCGATCCTGGAGTTCTTTCCCCGCTAGTAGAACAGTGATACAAATGGCACTTGTAATCATATCGCAAAAGTTGGTCTTATGTATGTTCTTGAAAATATTAATCCATGTCACAACGACAGTTCCATAACCCTGATGACGAGGGATTTTCAGACCCACCAGATACTTTGCTTGGACTGTCAGGATGGTGCACGAGGCACCAGTGGCAAAGCCATCCAGCATTGGTGCAGAGAGGAAAACTGAAACAAACCCAAGCCTTAACACAGCCATCAGGACCTGAAAGAAAAGAAAAAATATATATAATATGTATAGACATTTATGTACAGCAAATACATATACTAAGCAAATAGTTAAGAGTCTATAAAAATCATGACTATGTTTAATATTGAAAGTAAAAGTATTTCCATACGTACAATGGATTGGCACTAAACAACTGTTAGCCTTAAGAAAACCACTTATCAGTGAGGCTAAAAACAGGCTTCAATTTGTCACTGAGCATAAAGAATGAATATATACTTTATATATAAAACTCATAATGAGTTTTCCAATATCTATAAACTCATCATGAGTTTCCCAATAATAAAGCATGAAGGAATACCTGGTAAACTCCAGCAAGGAATGTTAACGTTGTTGCAATGCTAATAGCATAGCATTCCTTTCCACACTCCATGCTGAAGGCCCCTATGGTGAGGTTGACTGCAGTATCTTGGTTGTCTTCAGTGCCATTCCATCCAGTTTGCATGGAGATTTGCTTACTGTCCTCACTCAAATCAAACCCTGCTAAGTAGACTTCTCTGTCTACAACCTGTCCTACCATTAAACTCATGAGGCTGAAGATTCCCACAGATACGTGCCTGGATGTGCCCAAAAAAAAGTAGATGATATTGGCATAAAAGGATGTGTACAAACCATAAATTGGCTCCAATCCTGCAAGGAGACAGTAAGCGATTGCTTGAGGCACTAAAATAACCCCAACTATGAGACCGGACATCACGTCACCCCACACATATTCCTTGAACTTGTATTTTGGCAGCCATAGCACAAAAGGAAAGAAGTCTGTTAATGTCCTTTTTACTTTGGGAAGCGAACAAGACAATTGATGGCGCAGTTTGGTCCTAATGATCTCCACTGGTCCCTTCTTCTGCTGAACCTTGCGTTCCAGAGGGTATTGAGGCTTTGCATCCTCCATGTCTATTAATGCTGTCCCCGTGTGCCAACAAGGTTCTCTATCCTATCTCCTGGGAAAAAAAAAAAAAAGAGTTCATTTAATTTAAGTCAGAGTGTGAATGCTGATAAAATCTTTAAATGAGTCTCAAAATTCACTGTTGGTGGTCTCCAGTTTGGAAAAGACTGCTCGTAGCAAACTACTGGAGGAGAGCTTTAGACTAACTGAAATAGTCTTAAATATGAAAGGCCAAATATGTGGTGTTACTGTAGATGCCTTATTGGGGCCATTTGGATAGCAGTTCTCAAAATAGAAAAAGTTGTTAAAATGTTATTACTATGTGTAAAAAAAAAATTACAATGTCAACAAAAAATGGCAACTAGAAGAAATAAGCATTTCTGATTAAAACAAACCTGTGACATAGTAAAATTTTCATTCATAGAAACATTTTACACTAATATGAAGTATAAATATAATACTTGTTTACATTTACATTTAGGCATTTGGCAGACGCTCTTATCCAGAGTGACTTACAAAAAGTAGTAAGTCGCCAATTGACAGTTTTAATTATAAGGTTAAATTATAAGGTTAATTATAAGGTTAAATATTATTGTGTATGATAGTAAAACAAAATGGCATTTTCCTTGATTTCAAGTCAGACATTGATTGTATTTGGTAGTACCCTGTAATCCTACTTTCACCAAGAAACATGGGAAAACATTAACTTATACAAGCTAACAAACTGTTCATTCCCAATCTTCTAAACAGTAGCTGTCTAGATAATACATCTCGTGCTACAAATTAGCTGAATATTAATCAGTTATTACAGTGCAAACTGTAGTGATAAATTCTCCCTAAAAAAATATTCTACATCTGCCAAATTATAGATTTGTTAGGAATTTATATATATTCCCATGATTTAATGATAAAAAAAAAAAAATTATAATATAGAAAAAATGAAGGATAAAAGTAGGTTTTTTGGAGGGAGTGAAAATCAAAAGTGTCATAAAGTTAGTAAGAAAAACTAGTGAGGTACAAATACTGTTGGGTTCGACCCACAGTATGTCCCTAGTGGAAGCATTAAGTTTTATGGATGTTTTTTCTACATTTTCAAACATTCATTTTTTCATTCATCGTCTATACAGCTTGTCCTGTGTCCAGCATCGGAGGGACCTGCAGCCTATTCCAGTAGATTTGGGGTATGAGGCAGGATACAGCCTGAACAGGAGTCAATCCATTCCAGCATTCTTAAACATTAACATTTAAATTCTGTGTACAGTCAAGCTATCCAGTGAAGGTATTGTACACATACTCACCATGATTGTGCAGTTGTCTGCTAACAGAAAAACTTTTTTCTCTTACTTATTTTTTTAAAATTTTAGATAATCTACAACTAATTCCTACCTTAATTTCTTTAAGCAGCGAAAAACAGACCATGCTGTTTGATAACATGATACTACTGTAAATAGGTGCTGACATGGTTTTATTTGCTGTACTGTAAAGAAGATTATGCAGCCAGTGTAATGTTATGATTTTAACGTGTGCACTAAGCAGTGAGGTTAAAGAGTTTCCACTGTCAGATTTTTGTAACAGTAAGAAGTTTTCAGACATGAAAAAATCTTGAGGACAAAAGAAGACTTTCCTGCTTCTCTGTAACAGAATATACTACTTTTCATTTTTGTCTTAATAACTTCAAGAAAGAGAAACAAGGCTGGTGATGGAACAACCGTTTATAGATGCTGTAATGTAAGTAATAACAGTAAAACATTGTACTTTTTATGAGGGCTGTACTGAAATGAACTCAAAAGTGATCAGAACTTTTTTTTCATTAACTAACATAGGTCATTCAGATTGCTCATATTGGTAGAGTAAATCCTGTTCTTTTTCATTGCAGAGAATTAATGTCTAGATTAGACGTGTGTTAGATTCCAAGCAGATGCAACATTCTGTCACTGAGTCCACAGAAAGCTACAGAATATTTATACAATATATATACAAGAGCAATGTCCACAGATGGATGAAGAAATTTAAAGAAGGAGAAACCAGAATTGAAGACAAACCACATTGTGAGTTACACAAAAGTTTTAAGAATACTGCACATTTGAACAAATACCAGTCAATAAAAATTTTATTATACACTTTTGGTCCAGCCCTCGTACCAATCCATTGTTGTATAGTTGTCTGTAAAACAAGTTAGTGTCATAATCCAGATATAAACATCATAGCAGCTATAAAATGTCATTCGCCCAGCCCCCTTTACAAGTTAAAAACTATAATTATGTGACGTTTCTGCCATCAAGTCTCTGTGAATAAGCTGTTACTATAGGTATAGCAACATAGAGAACAAATAACAATATTCTAAACAATATTCTAAACAATATTAGACCAGATCAGAAAGCAGAAAACAACAGCACTGTGTTAACTTTAACTAGTGCAGTGAATAGTTTACTTAATTGAACATTTAGTAAAGCGATACTGGAAGCATCACTGAAAGCAGTTACCTAAGCTCTAAAATCAAAATGATACAATATTAAAAAGCCTTTTCCCACCTATATTTTTTCTATTTGTTTTCCAAGAACTTTTTTTTCTATTTATTTATTTATTTTTTTAATAATTTTTGTTGTAAGGTATCATAATCGAAAGTTCAAACTCATACATTAGAATTATACTGTTGGTGGCCTCCAGCTTTGGAATAGATTGCTACTGGAGAGCTTTAGACTAACTGAAATAGTCTTAAATATGAAAAGCTTAAATATGTGGTGTTAGATGCCTTATTGATGCCCATCTGAACAGCAGTTCTCAAAATAGAAAAAGTTATTACTATGTGTAAAAAAAAAAATTACAATGTCACCAAAACTAGGGCAACTAGAAAAACTAAGCATTTCTGATTAAAGCAAACCTGTGACAAAGTAAATAGTGACATAGGAAATAAAAAAAAAACACTTACCACACTTATACAAGATTATAGCACCATCTCTTTCCTACTGTCCCTTTATTATAAAAATGTCACAGTTGCCTTGTGGCTCAGAGAGTGTGAGGTTCAAGCATGTTCGCACAAAATAAAAGACAGAAAGACAATCACTCAGTAGATACTGTCTGGTTTTATAGGCTGAGCATACAGGGTGGAGCTGCAAGTGTTCTCAAGCCCTCCATTGAGCAATATCTGCAGCATGAGGGCAAAGTGTATGGAAAGTCCATTTTCGCCTATCTGTGCTCATGCTTGAGGTGTCTGGGTATATACATTAACTAACCTAAAATAATTACTTCAGCTTCTCACTATTATCATCACCTGCGTAAACCTACTAGTTAAGATGACTAACATTATTTATACGATCTTATTGTTTGTCTCTTACAGGACATTTTTACATGACAAGTGATGTTTGAAAAAATAATCTTTTTCCAGGACTAAAGTTTATTATTATGTATTATTAGATATAAAACATGCTTCACGTTAAAGCATATAATGTTATGCTATGTTATGTTTTGTTATGTTATGTTAAAGGGTGGTGAAAAGTAATAAGAAGCTAGTGAGGGAGCAGCTGTTTATAATGACTGCTACAACAAAAGTCATAACAGGAATTAATGTTTTTTTTTTTGAGGTATACAATGAATTCGAATTTTAAAATGTGTTTTCGCAGGAACCCTAATGTTGTACCACCTTGCCAAATCATTGTAATTACAGTAGGTTGTGGTGTCACAACACATCATCAAGCACAACACATCATCCATGTCAGAATGACCCCGTTACTGCAGCATAATTTTGCAAATACAACCTCAAACTACAAAATATCAATTCAATTCAATTCAATTTTATTTGTACAGCGCTTTTAACAATTGTCATTGTCACAAAGCAGCTTTACACAATCAAAAGATATCAACCTTTATTTCTAGCATTTATGCCAATTAATGTAGCACAACATCCAAACTAGCGTTACGTGGTGCAGACCTGTACATTTGTGACATGCTCATGCTAGTTTTTTTTAATTGTCAACTTTTTTTTTTTTTTTTTTTTACATGAAATTTTAGACAAAGCAATGTGTGCATCAGCAGAACATTCCCTGGAGGACCAGGGGCTAGTGTTCACTGCACTCACTGGGGCCAGGGGTAGCTCAGTGGTTAAGGCATTGGACTATGGACTACGGTTCGGAAGATCCCAGGTTCAAACCCCACAACCACCAAGTTGCCACTGTTGGGCCCTTGAGCAAGGCCCTCAACTGCTCAGATGTGTAATGAGATAAAAAAAAAAAAAAAATGTAAGTCGCTCTGGATAAGAGCGTCTGCCAAATGCCTAAATGTAAACTCACTACCTTGCCCCTGGTTTGAGTCCCAAGCAAGAAACCAACTTTTTTGCCAAAAGGAAAGAAGAATCAGCATTACAAAATGTATCTGCATTTTTTCTGCATCACATGTTTTTATTCACATGTACAGTACTTCTTCCTCTTCGTCTTTTGGCTGCTTCCATTAGGGGTCACCGCAGTTACATTTCAGGATGACATTGCATTACCTATGCGTTGGCTATTATGCATAATTGCTCAATTTGCTTTCCCTAATCATGTAGCAGGTGTTTTAAATCATAAGTGGAGCTCGCTGCAGATAGCGACAAAGCTGCATGTCACAGAGGCAGACAGAGAGAAACAGAGACTTTTAATATGACTAAGGTTACTGTAAGCTAATACAAGATCAGTACTTTTGATACATAGGTAAATTTGAAGGTAAGTACTTTTTATGTTTACTGAAGTAGAATTGTATATGGATAACTTCGACTTTTATTTAAATAGGGTATCTACTTTTACTCTTTTCTTGCTAACTTAATGTTCTTGTAATCCTATATAGATGCCTGGAATCCTCAATGGAGTCTAATTATAATTAAATATAATATAATACTTAAATGTTAAAAACACAGGATTTTCTACACTCTGCTTTATGACAACTGAGTAATCATTAGCAGTTCTAACTAATAAATGTGCACCTCAGCTACAGTAAAAAATAATAAAAAAATTTCCTGGTGCTGCAACTGGAACCTCTTTTTCTGGTCACATAAATTTTTTTTATGCGAATTACAAGTTACAGTGCATTTGATGCATCATGTACTTAGCTAAAAAAGAATACTGGTGCTGACCCGGCCCTAACTCTAAAGATACACCACCTTAAATTGATACTGTATTGAATTAAAGATCATGGTGGGGATACATTGCATACATTTACATTTAGGCATTTGGCAGACGCTCATATCCAGAGCAAACACTGTAATGTAGTGCTTCTGTTGGGAAAAGTATATTAAGAATAGGAGATCATTTGTGAGAACAACTAGATTTATATGAATAATATAAACTGAACGGCTCCAATTAGCTAAATGGCTTTAATACTGAGTTGTCTAACAAGCCAAATTATGATGAAATATCATAACTGCTGTATCTGGGAAATGACTGGGATTGCTCCATATATGTGTTTGGTTATTAGTAGTAAATGAGTTTGTACTGGATTTTAAGCTGGTTTTGTTCTTGAAGAAAGCCTACATTGTCTGAAAAATATTCCTGCATAATCACCGCCATTCACTATATTCAGTTTAAAGCTATAGGGAAAGAGTTAATATACAAAAGCATGTCAACAAACGAGGTTTGAAAGGATGAGTGAGAAAGCAGGTCCACGTTTTCATTCAAACATCACATCACTGATCAAACTGCATGCATGCCTAGAAAGCTTTTAAACACATAAACACTCCTAATTCACAATGCTTGCTTTGAGACCGAAAGAGCAACCTACCCACATCACAGCTGAGAGGAAGAGCAGTGGAGAAATCATATGTGCCATGCATTTCTCTTAGCCATGACTTCCTGGTGTGAAGCAGCTCACTCTGTATGCCTTGAATGGGACAAGGCATGATGGGAAAAAATGTTGCGCCTTTCGGAGCGCTCCGTCTCAACAGCCAATCCAGGACGATCACAGAGGGGAGGGTGAGATGTGGTCCCTCAGTCTTATCACCATGGAAACAGGGCCTCTTCTGTATGAACATCTATGCAGAAGATACAGGCATTTAATGAAGCACACATCTAAAGGTAAATAAACTATAAATGCACAGATGATTGCAAATAAAAAGTCTAATCTGTGCTGTCAAATTAAATGCATGTGCAATATACAATATAAATCACTGCATATATGTCTTTATATGTCTTTCTTAAGACTCCATTAGATTTCATACAGTGTGTATATTTTGCCCCCGGCCAAAGAAAACATTGATATTTTAGACAGGTCAAATTATTGGGCTGCATCAAGAACATAAGTAAGAAATTTAAAATTAATGGAACTGGCTTAAGACCCATTCAACATGTTATCAAAACCAGAAAGGATAATGCTGAACTGTCAACTTTGTGGGAAACACGTGGTCAGAAAAAAGTAATCATGAATGGAGATGACTTAAACACTTGGTGAAGTTGCATGGTAAAAAAAAAAAAACAATAGTAAAAACCATAGCTATGTTTAATAGTGAAAGTAAAAGCATTTCCATACACACACAATGTGATGAGAACTCACAGGATCACTGTACAAGCCTCTGGAGGCAGTCTTATGATTTGGCGTTGCTTTAGTTGGTCAAGGCCAAACTCAGCAACATTATGTGGCAATACAATAAAGACTACCAGAATGTACTCAATGAACATGAACAATTTAGTTTTTATTCCCTGAAGGCACGGCATATTTCAGGACTCAGAATGTTACAGAGTGTTTCTGGGAGCTTGAGGAATCACACATGAACTGGTCACCACATTGTGTGCTATAATCAAAGATAAAGGTGACTAAATTACATTTTAGAGTAGAAGGACTGTGGCTGGTTCTGCATGATGTTCAGTAAAACGCAGTAAGCTAATTTCCTTTAAAGAAAAACTGCACAAACTGTTTTTTATTAATTACTGTTTACAGATTTTTTTAAATAGTATTTTATAGTAGTATAGTTAGTTAACTTAGCAATGCGTCCAAATTTTGTCCAATATTTTTTCTCTTTTTTAAAAATTATCAAATATAAAATAACTGCACATTAATATTTACAGAAGAAGTTTGCTCATTCATTGTGACTTTGTTGAAGCATACCTGCATCATGCAGCATGTCTGGTTACTTATTGTTTTAGTAGATGATGAATTTGTGTCCAAGTGCAAGGGTTATTAGATAAGGATCTGTAACACAACAGTGGGAAAAAAATGCACCAGTGGATATCATTTACAGACTCAGTTGTTTTAAACTGCCTTTACTTATTACCACATGGATGACTAATTATCTGATTGTGTTACTTACAATGAGGATGTGCTATTGCTTCTGTGGGCATAGAAGCATATAAATAGGTCAACACACAGTACAATAAACTAATTTAGCAATAATATAACTACTTTTTAGTTATAACTAATATTTCACTACTTATATATAGACAACAATATAACATTTATTACCTGTATTCTGTTACATGGAAATTTTGACAAAGACCAAGCTTAATAAATGTACAGGTTAATAAGTGGACAAGCGCTTGCTATCGTTTTCAGAGAATCAGGATGTTTTGGAGAGAAGTGCTTCTGAATGAAAACATCGTCATACCCAGAACTTACAAAAATATTTTGAAAACCTATGTGCGCTTTTCAGAGTGATCCGTGATTGATAAGACCTATGATAAGAGCATTTTGGCCACAACTTTTAAAGTTATTTACTGTAAGCACAACAAAAAAACAAAACATCACCCAAAGAACACCATATCCATGGTAAAACATGGTGGTGGTAGCATTGTCCTATGGTGCTTCTTCACTTTAGCTGAGACTGTGGCTCTAGTCAAGATAGAGGAAATCATGAATAGCTCCAAATACAAACATCTAAATCTATATTGAGACAAAATCTGTTGGCTCCTGGTAGATAGCTGAAGCTTGAAAAGTTTCACTTGCTGGGTCAATAACAACCCTAATTACAAATTTAACCACAAAGGAATGGCTTCAAAAAAGGAAGGTCGGTGGTTTATAATGACTTTGTATTGTGAATTGACTTGTTGAGGACAGAACAACATCTAGAGCAGTTTTTGCAAATAAGAGTAAAATAAAATTGCCAAATCAAGATGTGCATCAAAGTTGGTGGATACTTAAAGAGATGTATAAGTTTTGATTATGATGCACATACATCATAGTGGCATTGTTTCAGCATTGTTTATGCAATGTCATAGCACTTAATATCCAGAGTTTCATTAATTGTCTGGCTGAGGTCTTGTATTCCTGGTGTAAGAGTCAAAGCAGTCCACAACGTCTTCTCGAGCACATGCCAAAGACTTTCAATGGTGCTACAGTAGGTCTCTGTTGTGGCCAATACATCTTTTGAAAACTTCATGCTCCCAGAACCACTCTTTCATAATTTGACTATACTTCTTCGGCGAATTTACGGTTTACCACCACTCTTTCAGGCTTTAATACATGACTACTCTGTACCTTTTTTACTTGCACACTACTGCACATTACTCCTACCCTCATTGCCACCTTCATAATCTCCCAATTACTGGTCATGCACACCCGTTACCAATCACACGTGCCACTATAAGGGGCTCTTAAGCTCTGTGAAGTAATGCTTATTGAATCATTGTCTGTATTACTAAGTCAGTTTAAAAAAAAAAAAAAAACCTTATTACCCGGTTTTGCAAGTTTGAATTTTACGCAGTGGCTTGTGGTTTGCTTTTCACCTGAATCTCTGCTTGTTTTTGACCCTGAATTGTTTCATGTTTCAGACAGTTTGCCATACGCCTTGATGGCATCTGACAACCATCTCTGCTGCCTGACAAAATATTAATACTTGGTTTGGTTAAAAATGTGCTTCTTTTTAATGACAGAGCTTTGAAATGTACACAACATTTTGCATATTTACTAACTTTAGATCATTTTACTAAGGTTATAGTAGTATATTTTATTTGTATTAATATTACAGGAAGAGTATTCTTGTTATAGAGATACAATGTGGATATGTTAAATGCAGACAAGTGACAAATTTAAGCAAAAATATATATATAATATGTTTTTTTTTTTTATAAGAGTTTAAACTGAAAGGACAGATCCATTTTACTTTGCTGATTTTGAGCTGTTGTAGATTAACAGTGTTAAAAATTTAATGATTCACCTTTTTAAGGTACAAAGTACATGACCTTTTAGGTCTCCTTTTGGGGCAGTGATAGTTCAGCAGGTTAAGACTTATAGTTAATGAGCAGAATTTTGCCAGCTCAAGCCTCAACCCTGCTGCTGAGTGAGCCCTTGAACAAGGCCCTGTACTCGAATCCCAATTTCATAAACTGGAATATTTGGAAAAATCATTTCACTGTGCTGCATGGTGACATATATTTGATTTTTATCTTATTAACTTCTCTTTAAATTGGCATTTAGTGCCTAGTCAATAGTGATGTAGTCTTGTTTGGGTGTGACACTGAACACTGGAAATAGTACCTACTGTAGTACCTAGTGAAACACATTATTAATTTGCACCCAAGGTTTACACAAATTACAGGTGGAAAGTAAGACGTGGCCATTATTGCATCACAGCTCCAAGGCCTGAGCTTTGGCTTCTGTCTGCGTGAATGTCCACATGCCCTCACCTTGTCCATGCGGGCTTTGTTTAGGTTCTTTAATTTCTTCCCACTGGTGGATTCTTTTCTCTGCATACAAAACCCAGTCTTCCAGCTGCATGTTTTTGTTCCTTTTCTTTTTTAAATATGCCTGGTGTCTAGCCTTTCTTAGACATGCAAGGCTGGTATGTAGTTAAGGATGGGTAGGAGCAGTCAAAAGACCAACAACAAGGGTGATGGGGGGCCATGGTTGGGGAGAGAAGGGGTTTGTAAGAGGTCTATAAATACAGTACAAGTGTGTACAAGTGTGCCTTGAAATGCACACTACATGTTTGCTTTGGTATGTTTCTGTTTGAAATCAATAAAAATATTGTTGATTAAAAAAAGCTAAAAAAACAAAAACAAAAGCTGATCAGTTTTAATATCATCAGTGATATTATATTAAGTACATATCTGCCTATCTTTTTGTATGGCAGAACTCTCTGCCTAACTTATAAATACAAAGAAATAAACTTTTCCAAGGTTGAGTATCTTACACCTTTTTCGCTAAATTGTACTTTTTTTGTCATCAGCCAAATACACTTCCTGTTCGGTAATCGGAGAGGAAATCACAGATGAGAAATAAAAAAAAGTAGATCGGATAAAGATAACACTCCAGCATGTTAAAATTCACTTATACTAATTCAGTGCCTTTATTTTAGCTGTGAAAATATGAACTAATCACAGTAAAAATATTCAGTTTAGCTTTTCTAATTAATATCTATTGGTGCAGGTGTTGAGCAAGTAACGTATTAATAGCTTATTTCAAAGTAGATTATTACATCTGCCACATAACTGTTCATAACATCGCTTTTATTCAACATTTTGATTTCGCTTATGGTGCAGGTTAATCTTCAGGCAGATATTTAAATACTGCTAAAGTTTCAATAAATTCTGACCAGCTGTCGATTTAAGACGCGCCCACAGATTGACACATGCAATATGCTGTTTGTTCTGACACACAACTGCTCATAACTTCACCTCTACTTAACATTTTTGATTTAATTTAACTTGCAGGTTTAATTTCTGACAAATACAAAAGTAATGCCAAAGTTTCATTAAATTAAATCCAATTCAGTAATAAAGCCTCACTACTTGCAATTAACTTAACTTCTCTGTATATTAAGGAATAAAAAATAAATACCATCCATTTTAAACTTTGATCAGTAGTACTATAGTATTCCTGTGGAAAGCGTTACTTTCTGGCAGAAAGTATTTTTATTAGCATTTGTAAAGGCCTGTCTCAATTCCCTATAACTTTAAACACAGAAAACCAAAAACATTTATTTTCCCAACAACAACTTTCCCTTGAGACAGCAAACAGGCATTTCTCCCTGATGCGCTTTTGTCCTCAGTCCAAGTGTTGGATGTGTTTTCTCATGGCATCATACTAAAGGAAGGTGTCACAGAGCTCAGCAGGCTCCTGTGGAACAAAGAAGGAAATTTGTGACCCTCAGAAAGTGTCCAGCAGGCATGCATTAATTTATGAAGACATCACTGTATATTATTGACTGGGGCTAAAAGCACTCTTTGATAGATAGAAAAGCACTCTTTTGATAGATGTGAGTTAGTGCATTCGTCGGAGGCTGACCTGATTGCAGCACGGGTTTGAACTGCCCCACCATGCAGATTTCCTCCTGTTTTTGGCGCACAATGCGCTGAATGGCTGAGGGCAGGCCACGGGGGTTACGGGAAAACACCAGGGCATAGCCGTCGTCACAGGTGCCATCATCTCTCAGTGTGCGGCATGCATAGGTGATAGCGTAGTTGTCATAATCCGTGTCGATGATCCAGTAGTTGTCACCTGTGTTGATGAAACATACTTTTATTAATCTCTCAGGTTCTTAATGTGAGGTCCATAAATATCTAGGTTGGAAGTTGTAACAATTCACTTAACAATAGTTTTTATATATTTTAGAGTACATTGCTGTTGATTAGTTGCCGATTCTGATTGGTCATGAGGTATTTATTTATTTTCTACTGTATAATAGCAGCTCTGACAGTGGTGTAGCTTCAAATCAGTTTTTATTAATGCACTGATATGTAATAGTTTACCATTTCTATATAAACAGCAAAATCTATAGCATTGATTTGGGAAAGTCGATTTATTTAATATTTTAAAAGAAGTTTCCAGTGTCCCGAGCACAAGTATTCAACTGATGTCCATCTTGGATGATAACTCCAACTAGGAACTAGGAACTAATTTTTGATAGGGAAATCTGCTGTAGGATTTTGTTTTGTTTTTATTAGCAAAGTAAATTAAAAGATTATAAACATTAAACACACTGTAAGTAGAACCTTTACTGATGTACAGAAACAATGGCTCAAAAATCTAATTACTGTATGTAATAATACATATAAACATGTATTTGACTATTTTATAATATTTGAAAAAAAGCTGCACAGTTAAGAATCTTGGGAAAACATTTAAAGGTTTCACTTAGAATTTTTTTCAAAGTACGTTTTACATTTTAATGTGAACATTATCCCACCTCCACTAGACAGGTAGCTGGCCAGACCCTGGTAGTTCATGAACATCTTCCCGGGTGTGGACGGATCAGGCACCGTGTACTGGGCAGCCATGTCAGCACATACAACCCAGAATCTACACACACACACACACACACACACACACACACACACACACACACACACACACACACACACACACACACACACACATTTAAATCTCTCTTGAAAATGTAAATTTTTGTTTTCCACTGTCCTTACATTATTTTTTGTTTATGGTTTATACCTGTTCTCAATTTAAGGGTCATCAGTCACTGTTATTTTATTGATTAATTTTATTATTTTATTGATAAATTTGGCAAACACAAATAGTGTATTAAAAACACACTATACTACACTATACATTTCTGTATAGATACGATTCTAATATCAAGTGCATATTAGTCCGATAATCATATTCAGTGTCATATCTGTGCTTCTTCAAATCTTCATCAATATGTGATGTGAATAAGTAGATGACGTGTGCACTTTTTCTGCACACGTCATGCGGGTGATTTTATTTTGTTCCTCACCCACCCAAACAAAGTGACGCGACCCTTGGAAGATGCGGTCATAGTGCCATCTTCTTCAACAGTATACTCTGCAGAAATGTTGTCCTGCAGGAAGAGTCCTTCTGGATCTTTCTTCTGCTGGGCATACCACTTTCCTGCATACTGCCAAAACAAAAAGTCATATCAGCAAAAAGTCATAATCAACAATATCAATACTGCAGTCTCTACAGTATATAGTCAATCCTTAGACTTTGCCACAGCTAAAAAATGTAACTGTCTGTCACATAGTACTGACACTGACACATCCTTCCATAAATACACAATACAATACCAGAACTCCAAAACAGACTTTCCCCATACTCAGTTCTGTGGACTCACTTTTTTTGGGTCAAAGTCCTGCTTAACAGTTAAGCTGTCCACCACACAGGAAGACCAGCAACGTTCAATGTAGGACAGGAAGACCACCATCAAGGTGAACTTGTAATAATCCATCCTACACAACAATGAGACAGCAAATGTAATACTTACAGTATATCCTGTAGAGGTCAATCTGTATTACATGCATTTTGACAATATAAATGTAACATACCTTTTAGGTCTCATTCTTTTCAAGTTAACGATAAAATCACAGTTCTTACCTGTTGTGTTAAAGTTTATCCGATATAGAGTTAATTGCACTAGGATCTCTCTCCACCTCTCCTCCAAGTTTCAATACTGTATCTCTCTGGACCAGTGGCCTCTTTATACCAACTTAACAGAAGGGCTTATTAATGATTTTCCCTTCTTATTACTAAATAAGGTGCTTAGTTTAATCTGGTTGTAGAAATCCTCTGCTTAATCTGTATTCTTGGTTGAACCTGCCCATCCTGTCTGTAAAAACAAGTCAGGCTTTAGGTAACACCTTAAGCTGTACTGATGTAACAACAGCAACAACAAATTTATTCCTTGTGAGAATTAAAAATAGTACCTAAAAGAGAGTTTTGTCTTTATTATATATTTTTATTTTGTGTTTATTAGATATGGATATATGTGTGTAATATACAAACTTTGGTAGTAGTGTGGTTGATTTTGTTGCATCTGATTAACTTTGAGTGTATATTGAAAATAGCATGTTTAGAGGAAACATGTTATTGTAAAAATTCTAAAATGTCATTAAATATACTCCCAGCATTCCAGTGTTAAGTGCATATTAACACAATAACGGTATCATATCTGTGCTTCTCTAAACCTAGTTATTCCAAGCAGCAACTCATAATAAGAACTTTTTGCATTTGTTCCTTAACCACCCAAATACAGTGATATGACTCTGTTGACATTATGTTGCAGTTATGGTGACCTTCTTTGACTGGTTACTTCAGGAACATTCCTTCTGTACATCTAATACTTTCTATCAATATTTTAATATAACTTTAAAAATGTTCTTTTTTATTTAAATGCTTTACAGTATATGAATAAATGTATTGCTTTTTTTTTTTCATAATTAGACTCATTGTCAAGTGGTTTTCTTAAGGCTACAGTACATGGACGTTTAGTCCCAATCCCTTGAGTTCTTATATTATATCTGTCTTATATTATATTTTAAATTATCTTATAGTATTACACTATTATATTTTTATAGTAATGTGTTGGTTCCTAACCTAATTCCAGTAATTTCAAATCTCCTTTATAGTTTCCGGTGATTGATACGGGCCAATAATTTGGTCAGTCTGAAATAGTGACTTTTTTGACCAGACAGTGTACTGTATATATTCCCCATTTTAAGAATATCATGTACAAATGAACCTGCTGGCAGGCATAAATAAAGGAGTTAAGTGATAATTAAAATTACAAACTCTTGCTTGGGATATATCTGATCAGTCTCCTTGAAATTGATTAGCAAAAAATAGACATTTACACACTAAAGACATACTGTACTTTACTGCCTGATGTGTGAATTTTGTTTTAAACTAGCATGTGCCACAAGCAATTAAACATAATTATGGGAGGGTCTTTTCTGTATCTTTAGAATCTGTATATCAGTCAATGCTTTGTTTAAATCTTGAAAAAAATTATAGAACTTAAAAGCCATAGTAATAAAACCATAAAGTAGCCAAAATGCCTTACATTGTCAGTCAAATCTATAGGGCTCCATCTACACAGAGATCAATGGTAATGACTATTTTCGGACAAGCTTTTACAAGATTAGCACAGTTATTTTTAGAGCACTTTCCTTAGAAAAGTTTCAAACAAGCACAGAGTCACATTTGTTTTAGTCAGTGTTTGTTATGTATGGCCTATGCCATTTTAAGAAAATTACTTGTTCTCCTAAAATTGCTCCTCATACAGTATGCACTGCAATACCAAGAAAGTTGAAAATACTCATATTTCAATGAATCTCACAACATTCCTATCCAGGGTTGCATTAGTCTTTGCTTGAGATCTAGTATTGATGACAGGAGAGTTGAACCACTCTGTAAACTCTTCTCCAGCACATCCCAGAGAGTTCCAATGGAGTTCAATGGGCAATTCAGTACATTCAGAATGTACATTCAGCCGACTTCATTTTATTGCCACATACTGTAATGTTGCTGAGCCTAGAACTGAATAATTGAAGCAACCCCAGGTCACAACACTGCCTCCAGATGCTTGTACAGTGGATACTATATATTATGTTTGCTTCATGTGCTTTCTTTCTTACCCTGATGTGTCCATAACTCTGAAATAGGGTAAATCTGGACTCATCAGAGCACATGACATTTTATTGAGCGATAATCTTTTTGCTCCCTAGCAAATCCTAACAAAGCCCTATTTTACCAATTAGCCATTAAAACAAGAGGTTTTATATCGTCACACAACTGTTTGGTCTCAATCCTGTGAGCTTTTGTCACATTGTGCATGTGGAAATGGTCTTATATTTATTATTAAACATGGCTGTGACTTCTACTGTTTCCTCACCTTGGTGCTTAAGTAACTGTTTTGGATAACACAAGCATACCTGGTCACTAGTAGGGTAGGTTGACATGTACATGACAGTACATGACAGAACATGGCAGGAGACACTCAATTATTTACCTTATTGAAAAAACAAGGAGCAGATAAAAGAATGCCATGGCTAGTATTGGTCCTGGGCACCAAGAAAAAAAAAAAACAGAGGCAGTCTGAGAACAGCCCACTCTTAGAAATCATGTACAGTATGTGCATTCTTGGGGTTGGTGCCAAGATTCCAATGCATGACAAACTTCTAATCTATAGCTCCTCTTTTCTAAGATCACTTATAGAGAGAAAAGATGTCAGAAAAGATGTGGTGGACAGTGACTGCTGAGTGAATATTCCATGATGTGAAGTGGGTTCTCACCAGTGCCCCAGTGTTCAAGAACATAGATGTCAAACAACAATTTTACTGTTTACATTGGCACCTCTGAGATAGGTCAGGACACAGTGCTATCACAAGTGTTTGTTGGTGAAAGATATCCAATTGCCTATACGTAAAAGCAGGAAAGGTCACATGACAAAAACCAGGCGAGATATAGTCTCTTCTCCACCAAGAATGCCACAGAAGGAAGATGTCCATCTAAAAGGAAGATGAACTCCTCACTATGCTCAAAAACCGGCCTGGCACTCCCAAGGGCTTGCAACTCACCCTGACTTAGCCTCTATTCATACTCTTAATATTTTTTCCCCTCATTTCCCAGTTTGATGTCATTCCACACGTTCTTTTTGGTTCTTGTCAATTAAAGTTATACAGTTCCTGAAAGTAATTGATAATCACATTAGGCTACTGTATGTTGAAAATGCCATTCAGTCATACGTGAATAGCCAAGTTTGCTTATAGCACTTCTGTAGATTACTGTATATTAATGATGCTAAAAGACCTGAGAATTAAAAACGATCAAATTAATTAGAGGCTATGTAATTAATTAATCGAAATTAATCGCATATAAATATTTGACCTTATTTTATATCACCCTAGGTTGATTATACCAGTAAGAGACGAGTACTAAGACCCAGCAGGGGAGATGATTATCCGCAGCGCAAGAGAGAGAAAAACCGTTGGCTCAGTTGTGATCACGTGATGCATGCGTGTACTCGGTACTCGTAAACCAAGACAATGCTCGTTTTCCAAGTCAAAATTTATTAAAAATCTCGCAAACCGCGTTACTCGTAATCCGAGGTTTTACTGTATATATAATTGAAATAAATAAGCCTTTTGATCTTGACAATCAGTAAATCAGTGTAATCAGTAAATCTAAAATCAGCTCTAGTACAATGCTAAAATGGTTGCTATTAACTTCTTTTGAGCGACATTAACCTTGTAGCTCTAGTGCAAAACTGAAAAAGCAAATGTCAGACACTAATTATGATTTGAATGAAATTAGATGACTTGTTCAATGGACTAAATATTGGTAATTTCCTAAATTTATCATTTTTGTTTTCAATTAGTATTTCAACTAAGGGTTTCCCATAACTTGTGTGATCCACTGTGTTTCCAGTATGTGGGATTATATAATGTTAATCCCCTTTTACATCCTTCCTCTTAGTGTGCATCCAAAACAGTACTGTTCGTTCTGTTTAGCCTCCTTCTCTGTGCTGGCTAATCCCCATACACACTGGACCATGTGATTATGCCTGGACTTCAGACAGCCTGCTCCAGCTCACATGATTCAGAGCTGAGCGCTTTGGGGTAACTGCTGATCAAGCACACGTTCCCATGGGCATGGAACGTCTTCTAGGGCTGAGGCTATTACTACGTTTGCACCAAAGTGTCCATATGATAAAAGCTGTTTGCTCCAGAACCATAGTGGGTTGAAAGGGTTCTCTTTTGTGTGGAATTGTTCCAGTAAAGCACAGTGGGCCTCATTTATCAAGCTGCTAAAAACAAAAGTGTTCACAAATCCTTCCTAGTTGCATTTACACCAGAAAAAACATTTGTGGGAAAAAACAGTTTATTGGGACACAAACTAAAGAGGTCCTACATTTTGGGAATAATGAAAATATATGTTTAAGAAAACTTATTAATGTGAAACTTGACTGACTTGGCTTCAAAATCTATGATTAGTGATGAGTTACTGTGATTATACTGTACATACTGTACAGTGGTGTGATTTTAAATTTTATTGCATATTTGTCACACTTAAACGATTAAGATCATCAAACTAATTTAATATTATACAAATATAACCCAAGTAAATACAAAATGCAAAATGCAGTTTTTATACAGTTAACATACACTCTACTAACATGTCGATTTACCACAGTATGCATAATGTTAGTGTTCGAAGTATGTGTACTGTACACTGCATCGCTGTAGACAGTATACATATTATTCACACAGATTCCCGGACTAAAGCTTGCTGCTGACGAAGACGATTTATGACTGAACTTTTTATGAACTTCGAATGGTGTAGGGAACGAGTGAACATCAGGTCTTCACTTTACCGGCAAAGGGGATGAAAAAGTTCCCATCAGTTGTTGCGTTTTGCTGCAGCGTGAAAAAAATGGAGCTTGAAAAGAGATTTATATATTTATTATCATTATTATCAAGAACGACATCATATTATAAAAGGACATAAAAAATTTAATTTTTATTTAATCAGGAAATCCTTAATATTATGTAGGCTAGTAATCTGTAAAAAATAAATCTCTGTATATCTTTAATCAATTATTCTTCTTCAATAATTTATTTACAAGTTATACATGTTTCAATGTTATGTTTTATAATAGTACCAGTTTTTGTTTCAATAAATATTTTGTATTTAATGTCCGTAGTGTGCAATTTTCAAAGGAGCAGTAACATGTTTTTGAGGTGCTTATGTTACCATGGTAACGCACAGAGGAAGTGACAGGTATGGAAAGGAATTGTTCTGACACCTTTTTTAAACTCTGTCCTTATTCACGACCACTTCCATATGAGCAGAAATAATACTCAATTATGAATACTTTTTCCTCTGCCGAGAGACCCATTTCCAACAACAGCTGCACAACACAAAATCTTTTTTACTACTGGGAACATGTGTGTCTGGAGCTTTGCCCCGTTAAAAAACGCAGATGTGCGTCCGAGATGTGCGAGTTTTAGTACTGTATATTTTGGCACGTACCGTAATTGACCCTAAACCTAATAACTGGTTGTGCCATTCTTGATGGCTCCAACTGCAATCAAGTATTTGCACTAACTGGCAATAAGTCTCTCACATCGCATTTTGGCCCACACTTCTTTGCAGAATTGTTTTAATTCAGCCACATTGGTTTTAAATGGCCATCTAAGGGTCAATTTGAATCTTTAAGCGATGACTGAAGACCTATCCATTTCTTTTAGGTAATAGGGTTAACTCCCCTCCCTTAACCTCCCACCACAAAAACTTCACGAACTGATGGCCAGACATTCTAAATTAGGAATTTCTGGAAGAGAACAGAATTCATGGATTCATCAATAATGGCAAGTTGTCCAGATCCTGAAGCTGCAAAGCCCCAGACCATCACACTATCATCACCACTTGACTGTTGGTATGATGTCCTTTTTATAAACTGCTGTGTTACTTTTATGCAAGATGTAATGGGATCTCTTCTTTTTGTCTCATCAGTACCAGATATTTGCCAAAAAGCCATTGGGGTATTCAAGATTTTTTTTGGCAAATGTGAGACAAGTCTTTGTGTTCTTTTAGGTCAGCAGTGGCTTTGGACTTGGAACTGTCCCGTTTTTGGGACGGTGTCATTTTTGCCCAGTCTCTTTCTTGTTGAATCATGAACACTGACCTTAACTGAGGCCTGCAGTTCCTTAGATGTTATTTTGTGTTCTTTTATGAGCTTCTAGATGAGTCATTGTTGAGCCCTTGGAGTAATTTTGGTAGGCCGGCCACTCCTGGGAATGGTTACAACTGTTCCAAGTTTTCTCCATTTGTGGATAATGACTCTCTCTGTGATTTGCTGGAGTCCCAAAGGTTTAGAAATGACTTTGTAATCCTTTCCAGACTGATACTGTACATGTCAATTACTTTGTTCTCTTTTGAATTTGCCTTGATAGCAGCATATATTGCTTTTTAAAAATATTTTAGCTACTTCACTTAACCAGACAGGTTCTTTTAAAATGGTTTCTTGATTCAACAGGTCTGGCAGTAATCCGGCCGGGTGGAAGGGGGAGGAGGAGGATGTTTGGACAGCTTTTATTCCTTAATAAATAAAATCACCATTTTAAAACTGCATTTTGTATTTACTTGGGTTATCTTTGAGTAATATTAACACCATTTTCGGTGATTTTAATCATTTAAGTGTGACAAATCTGCAGAAAAAAAATCACAAACACACAAAGTGTATGTAAAGTAAAGAAACAGGATTAATTACAAGATGCAGGTGTGTAGCTAGCTAATTACATAAGAAGGTTCTGTTCATAGAGTTTATTTACTGGAAGAATAGTTATTATTATCATTTAATCTGACTAGAATATGTTATCCCATCTCAAACAGTGTGACAAATAATAATCATAAATTTCCACTGGAAATGTAAAGTTTAAACTCAGCCAGAGAAGAACAAAACACAGCAGTGAAACACTGGCTTTTCAAAGGTGAAAGTGTCAGTGAGCAATGTTTAGAGTCCCCTGCTGTCTGGTGGGTATTTACAATTGAAATTAGACGTGACTTGTTTTTCACTGTGTCTGTATGACCTCAGATGGCCTTTTAAAATTATGGGGTGTAGCGTAGGAGTGCAGTTCATGCTTGGATTGTTGTGAATTTTTGTGGTCATCTCTGTTGCTTGTGCACATTTTTACCATACTTTTCTCTACCTGTCAAGTTTCAAAGAATATGCTATGATACAGCATTCTGTGAAAAGTCATGATCTTCTGTGGCCTTCTCTCCTTGTGGGAGATGTTAATGAATGTCTTCTGGACAGCTTAGTCAGCATGAGTCTTCCCTATATGATTAGTGTTGCAGGTACTGAACTAGACCAAAAGATACTGTAGACAGTATTTATGCTGTATGAATAGTAATTTACTCAACTCAAAATTAAATACTTGAATATTTTGAGATACCGGATTTTCCGTTTTCATGAGCTATAAGTTGTAATCATCAAAATGAAAATAAAAAAGCTTGAAATATTTTACTTGAACTGATCATAAGGCGACATAATCATGTACAGGAGTCTTAATAAAATATGTTGAAAATTCAAGAATAAAAAGCTCTATGATTTTAATAAATAGGCAAATATTATTGTACACTTTCAATGAACGAGACTAATACTATTAGAATAGTTGGAGGATGCTCAGGTTATAATGATATATTTGTAAAAAAAAAAAAAACAATGGGAGGGGCTGCTGGGCAAAAAGGGATTTACAGTCTTTTAGATTCACATAGGTGAATGTTGTAGTAAAGTAATAATGTATTAAAGAAATACGCTTTGCACTCATGTTATTTGATGTAAAACACACTGGAACCAAAAGAAGGTAAAAACTACCCCATTCATAAAACTCTCTTCTTCCAGAGTGCAACACAACTACTTTAAAGTGCTCCTACTGGTCTGTAAATCACAACATGGAGTATCAACACCTTTGCTCACACAACAGAAGCCTGGCAGAACTCTCGGGTCATTAGGAAATCAGTCATGCTGAAGAAACAGCATGGAGAAGTGGCTTTTAGCTGTTAGGCTGGGATGGATCCAACCGTAGAGATTTAAAACGGTAGACCTGACATACCCTATTACTGTACCTTCTGTGTCAACTTGATGCCATGCGAGTTATTGCTACTGTGCAACCCAAACATAACATGACTTTTCCAGGTTGCTCTTCATGTGATTAGTCATGATTAATGGTATTGAGTTAAGAACAAAATATAGAAATTGTTATGGTGAGAAACTGAAGAATGTGTGGACATTTTTCTACATCTTTTAAAAATCTGATCATTTTATGATCAAAAGTTTTGTTTATTATTTCCATGAGCACCTGTAACAATGTGGTCGGCCAATAAAAGATCAATAATTTATGCCGAAATCAATTCAAATTATTTATTACTTTGGTATCAATTTACTTATTGTTTTATTCAGTCTAAATAGATAAATTTTAATGATAGATATTTATCACAGTATTGAATGAGCTGTACTAGAATGTACACTGGCTGATGTTATTTATGATGTTGTTTCCTTCTGGCTCTCTCTTTTAGTTATGCTGTTATAGTTAGTCCTGCCGGAGTCTCTGCTTACACTCTACACTAAATATAAATTCACATTATACATTATGTGACTGCGACCATACCTAACTCTTATCTCTCCTCTTCTGCTCTCCCCCTCTCTCTCTTCCCTCTCTCCCCCTCTCTCTCTTTCCCTCTCTCTGTCGAGCTACACATGTCGTTCCTG
>JAQMYG010000011.1:14010723-14023258 GCA_030014215.1 Clariallabes teugelsi
ATTTTAAAAGCACTATACAAATTATAGTATGCGTTATGCGGTCGATATTGCCAGCTGATAGAGAAGGAACAGCCAATGAGAAGTAGTGTGTGGAAGTCTGTGATTGGCTGGTTTTGTGACAGTTTTGTAACACTGGACAATGTTGAGCGAGCGTACAAGCAGAGTCGAGCGGGCAAAGAAAATAAATGTTGCACGCGCATGCAGGCAGAGTCGAGCGCGCACAGAATTGAGAAGTCGTGCGTGCGCGGAGAACATGTTGAGCGAGCAGGGGAGAAACTGCACGCGCATAGAGTGCTTTTTCTGCTCTCAAAATGTCAAACCGCGCGCTCAGAATTGTGGCAGGAATATAACGCCATAGTTTTCCACCTAATCAACATTGCCATTATTGCAACTGACCTTGCCTTGTACGTAATGCACCTGAATCCAAAAGGATTCCAAACAGGATATTGGTAGTTTCATAATAAGAGTCCTGCAAAACCTGAAATGAAAAATACTGCACAGCACCCAGAGATAAACTGTGACATTGACACCCTCAAATGATAAGGCATACAATTATTTAATCCAAATACAATACAATACAATCTTAGTGTAACATTTTAGTCAATTGTTTTTAGTAAATGTTATAGCTGATTTCATTTATATACACATAACTGTTGTCTTCCACATCTCATATCTCTTTATGTAGAAAAAAGAACTTCCAGGGAGAAATAAATTTGAGATATACGAGTTCCACTTTTGCGACTTTGACTGCTCAGAGCTGGACTTGGTGATGTGTGGCATCCAAATGTACTATGAAGTTGGTGTTGTGAAGAAGTTTCAGGTCCCTCAGGAGGTCAGTATTCCTGCCAATTAGCAGTGGTACTGTAGATAAAGTTTTTGTTTTATTACTAAGTGAATATGAGGAGATTTGTGATGTGTTAAATGGGAGATATTTCATGACCAATATTCCAACATTGTGTACCTAAAAGTAAGACCTGTTTAGTGTTTGGAATATTTACTGTTAGGAGATGTCCCCATGTAAGTGTAGCATACAGTCTCGCTGCCTTCAGTGCTGATTTCAAGGCTACGGTGATGAGGGGGAAAAAAATCCACCTCGTGACCAGAGTTTAACCAATCTTTATTGCATCTTTAGTGCTCATAATAAAATCTCAAGAGCAAGTTTGGTTAGGTGACTCGTTTTAAAAGTATTATCATTTTTGACATTTTTTCAGTTTTGAATCTTTAAACCAATTTTATATGAGCATAACAAAGGACCTTTGATACAAAAACTCTGATACAATTTAATGTTGTTTACAATGTCCACACAGAAAATCAATAATTTTTTTTTGAGATATCAGATATTAAATGACCTGCCATCATTTTCTCCATTAGGTTCTAGTACGGTTTATGTACTCTGTAAGCAAGGGCTACAGAAAGATCACCTATCACAACTGGCGCCATGGCTTTAACGTTGGACAAACCATGTTTACATTACTAACGGTATGAAACAATTAAGCAACAATTTTGCACAAATTTGAGATTTGATACTGTGATATCTATAATTAGGTTTTATATTTTGTGTGGATGTCAGACAGGGCAGCTGAAGCGATACTACACAGACTTGGAAGTCATGGCCATGATCACGGCAGGATTCCTACATGATATTGACCACAGAGGCACCAATAATCTCTACCAAGTGAAGTAAGTCACTCTCACTGACCAAGGCAGAATTTTAGAATGAAGCATATGCCACGCTTAAGTTATATAACAAATAAACCACATTTATTATAATGTCACAATGTTTTAGTTGTGATTTTTCTAATATGTTTTTAGATCACAAAATCCATTAGCAAAGCTTCATGGGTCATCTATTCTGGAGAGACATCACTTAGAGTTTGGGAAGTTTTTACTTGGAGATGAGGTAGAAAAAAAAAAGTCTCTTGTGAAAAAAACAAAAACCGGTTGAAAAATCTTTCAGACTGCTATACAAAATGACTGATTGGGACATATCTTTTTGGTTGCAGACTTTAAACATTTTCCAGAACTTGAACAGAAGACAGACAGAGCACGTTTTCCACCTAATCGACATCGCCATTATTGCAACTGACCTTGCCTTGTATTTCAAGTGAGTAAACATTTATTTCATCAGTAGGATTTTCTTATAATCATTAAATTGAAACTAAGGTGTATAAGAGTCAAAAAACACTCCATGTTATGGTGTTATAGAAAAAATATTCAGTGATAGGATTTTATACCCTGATGTTTTTATATATACAGTACAACAGCAATTTGCCAACAAATAAATTTTTTTGTTTTGTTTTTGCTAAAAACACATTAAAATTTTTCCATGTCCAATTTAAAGAAATGTATTTTAATAATTAATATAAAGATTTCCAGCTTTTCTAATGTCAGAGCTGCTGTTTTAGAAAATATATACCTTCTGGACAAGCAGAATCTGGAAATAATTGCACTTACAGTATGTATTTTAGCAAATAAGAACTGCAGAATAGAATTAACATACCTGTGAAGGTACCTGTGTTTTTTTTTTTTTTTTTTTTTTTAGATTTCTACACAATTCACAAATGATTAATTAAAATGTTTTACCTATTTCAAAATTAACTCTCTAATGGTAACAGGAAGAGGACTATGTTCCAGAAAATTGTGGATCTTTCTGAAACATATGAGGATGAGAAGAAATGGGTTGAGTTCTTGTCTTTGGAAACAACGAGGAAGGAAATTGTAATGTGAGTGCAAACATGACAATTGGTCACTAATACTGTATATAAGCCGATCAGCCATAACATTACAATGCAAAACATTATGCCCAATATTGTGTAGGCTCCCCTTGTCCCAGCTCTGGCCCCTCAGGACATTACTCCACAAGTCCTCTGGGGGTATACTGTGATGCCTGTCACCAGTTGGCTATCATGACCAACATTGTCTTTTTACCTGATCTTTGTGCTGCATTCTCTTTTCTTTGGAATCGGATTGGACCGATTTGGTCCCCATAGGCATAGATGAGCCTTGGGTTACGGTTTACTGGTATACAATTTAGAATCAGTATTATTCACTTCACCTACCAGTGGTTATACAGTAGTGTTATGGCTGATCAGTGTACAAATAAAAACACTTAACTTGATGGTTTGTTTTACTGCTTCAGTAAGTACATTTTGTTCATTTCTGTTTTGTGGATATGATCATGTTAACATGGAAATACTAGGGCCATGATGATGACTGCTTGTGATCTGTCAGCCATCACCAAACCATGGGAAGTTCAGAGCAAGGTGAGTGTGTCTGGATGAAGTTATCTCATCAAAACAAAGTTCTGGATGTATAACTGATGTACAGTATAAAGTTTTGTGTCTATGCAGGTGGCACTGTCTGTAGCAGCTGAATTCTGGGAGCAGGGTGACTTAGAAAGGACTGTACTAGAGCAACAACCCATTGTGAGTCTCACATGATTGGCACTTAGTCCTAGTAGCACTCCTTAGATGATCCTATTTTGTAGTCTGCAAGTTATAATGATAAATCGGAACTTTTGATTGTGATGAATAACTGTTTTCTACACTGGAGCCATGATCAGACTGTCTGCTGAATGTTTGAAAAACTGGCCTCCCAGGACCTCCTTAAATGGCCCAAACATGTAGAAATCATTTGGATGGAGGTCAGGACTGTATGGGGGATGTGGCAAGAACTCCCATTCAAGTTTCTGTAATGTGCAAGTAGTACAGTGTGCAGTATGGGGTTGTGCATTGTCCTGCGAAAACAAGACTGTGTTGTCTGTCCTTTAAGTTATCAGTCGAGTTTCAAGGATTGGGTGTTCCAGTCAACAAATTTTCACAGAAACGACTGATCCTTGACAATTTTACGCCTTCAAACATCAGTCCCAGTTTGACTTGGACATAGTTCAAAATTAACAGTTTGACTTGTAATTTTAATCAGTGAATGAGGGGGTTTTAAATGTCTGTTTTAATGTCATACATGGGCCTTTGTATTCTTTCTCTCTTTAGCCAATGATGGACAGGAACAAAGCTGCAGAACTGCCCAAGCTTCAGTGCGGTTTTATAGACTTTGTTTGCACTTTTGTCTACAAGGTATTATTTAAGAGACATCTATAATTAAATCTTAATAGTCAAAGTTGTGTTATATTCTGGTTTAATATACCAAAAACGAACTTGAAGAAGGAGAAAAATAATAAGTATTACATGAATATATCATCGGCAGGAGTTCTCACGGTTCCACAAGGCCATCCAACCAATGTATGATGGCATTCTTAACAACCGGAAAGAGTGGAAGGCTTTACAGGAGGCTTACGAGGCGAAGCTGAAGGAGGCTGAAGAAGCAGCCAAGGCAAAAACAGAAGCACTAGCTGCCAAAAAAGGTTTGGCAAAGATATTACATAAGCAGCAGTCTTAATATAATTTTGCTTATTTTGATCTTGAAAGTGAAGATTAGGCAGCAAACTAGGTTACACAGCTGTCATGTAGAATATCGGACGATCAAAAATCTCTTTATCTATAAAGTTTAAGAAAGACTTTCTGGGTGAAGCTCCAACATGATGTCAGTTGAGAGAGGGTTGTGATCATTTTATTTTTGTATTCCAGAGTTAATGTCTCTTTATGGACATAGACCTTTTATTAGCATGAATGTTTGACTGGCAGTGTGTAGGAAATTATACTTGGTGCTGTATTTGTTAAAATGTTTCATTTTCCTTAGCAGCTGCCGTCAATAATCCATCATCATCATCAGGATCCAAGACCTGTTCAATCTGCTAGAACTGGATGGCTGTTAGAAAAGGCAGAATGCTTTAGGGATTCAACACAACCACTGAAATGGACACCACATGGTGAGAGTGGCCTCATCCCAGAACAGAGGAACACTGAGAAACACTGAGAGGAACAATAAGCCACATGCTCCCATGCTCACATGCACATAACAAATATTTGTAGATGAAAACCAAGATGAAAACCAAGATGATGGGTTGTGGTTTTTGGTTAAAACCATTCTTGTTGTGTCATGTCGCATGAATTTTTTTGTATGCTCTTGAGGCAATCCCAAAAATGGAGTGTGTCTACTGTGAAAATTGGGCATCAAATACACTAGCTATGAGATAATACTTGCATTATTTTAAAGTACATATACCAATTCTTACCAGTGTTTGTGGAAATAAGTCTGATGCACAAGCTTTGTTTCGTACTTACAAGTCCATGCTTCAAAGACTCTGTGTCATTGGGCAGCATTTTACCTGAAAGGCAACCTTTGCAGTTTGGTTTGCATTATAAATCATTACTGAAAACATTGGAGGATGGATCCAAGATTAGTGGAAGCTACAGATAGATGACAAAGTAAAACACAACATAACATTTGTTGGTAAAGTGTTAGGTCATTGCAATCCACTAGAACAGCTTCACCTTGCTTTAACTTGCTTGTACAAGTCCATGAAGCTGTATTGCAGTAATGGACATCAATCATTCATTTTTATATGACTTTTTAAATAATAATAATAATAATAATAATAATAATAATATATTGTTTTTATTATTATACAGTATTGATTATGGTAGTGGAGAAAACTATACAAGGTCACCTGTACACTGTATGATTTTTGGGCATGATTTTGCTGTCACAGACAAAAGTCGCACATTGTAAAAAACAAAATGGTCCCCATCTATATGTTTCTGATACTAAACACAACTGAGCACGAAACACAAAAATAAATGCCAGTTACAAATAATGCAATTCACTTATAGATCCAAACTGTACCCATTGCACTTGGTCTCTACACCCACAGGGTTCTCCAAAATATAGAGAAATGTATATACAGTATTTATCTAAGACATGTGCTCATTATAAATGTTTGTTGATCAGTATAAATAATCAGAACCATTTTAATAGCATCATGGTAGTATTGCACTTGAACTTGAACACACCGTACGTGTGCTTTTTCATACGTGTGAGTTTACACTTGTGACACATGCAGCTGGAAGGAGTACCAGTGCCAGTGGCCTTCATACCTCTACATCACGTATATATCAAACGTCTTCTAAGCCAACTTCTGTGATGCAAAACCTACAAATGTCATGAGTCTAATTTTGTGTGATGTTTAAGGAAGAGGAAGTGTCTTTTTATTAACATCTACAAAAATAGTGGACATCACCTGTAAATCTTTATTATGTAAATAAACAAATAGACTACTTAGGTTTAGTAGGAAAGCATAGAATTAAGATAAACTCATATATTATGATAATTAGTTTATTTTATGTTATAGAGAAAAACAAACAAAATATTATTCAGAAAAGATCTTGGCTTAATAAGGGGTCCATGCACCAAACTAGGATTTTAACTAGGATTTTTTGTTGGTTGTGTTGCTTTTTGGACACTGTTATGTATGCAGTGTTAGTCCATTTGAATGACACTCTTGTGTGTTCTTCCCAATTCTCAAAGCAGACACTTAGACACTTAGTAGACAGTACAGTCGGGTTCACAAATATTTGATTAGGGACACAAGCGTCATCATTTTAAATTCCTTAAGGCATTTCTTGATTGCAGACTTTGACAATACTACACCTCATCCAGATTATCATTTATTTTTCTTCTGTTCCTTTTAAGACAGTTTGCCGAGAACACCAGAGCATTCATTCTTTTTTTTAGAATGCGCCAAATGTTTTTTTTTTTGACACTTCTAGCTCTCTGGTAAATTTTTTTGTTTAATAGTGTTTTAATAGTAGCCTAAATAGTAGACTCCTGCACTTGCATTGACACTTTTTTCCCCTTTTAAATAGCTGTAATCCTTAAACAAGTTATGCAATATTTACGCTAGACCTCTCTAGACGTCTACATATTTTTATTTAAATTTCATTATGGTGGTGTACCGAGTCAAAATTATGAAAATCATGTTACTGTCCAAATACCTATGGACCTGACGGTACGTCAGAGTAAGCTTTTTCTGCCTTACATCCAGTGTGAGAGATAGGGATGGGCTCTGGATCAACCCTGACCCTGAGCAGGACAAAACATGGCTCTGTGTTCTTTCTGCTCAGGGATTTTTGTGATTTCTACAAACACTTGGTAACTGCGTAGATCTTTATTCCAGCACCAAATATCAATGAATTATTATTTTTTAATGAGTATGCAGGAATTATGTGCAGTGTGAAAGCAAACAAAATAATTAACAAACAAAAAGAATTACTTTGATTCAACAGGTGTGAGAGTGCCCTAAAAATCCTTCTGTAAAGCTCATCTGTAATGAGAAATAAAGAATGCATTTTTATAAACTTTTTGAATTTTGATGTAATAAGGAATGAAACGGTTCCTTATTTCTACACATCATTTATAGAATGAACTATATGAAACATTTCACTTTTTAAATAACATAATTACAGCATTGCATTGTTTTAAATGTTGAGATATGTAAATAGTCCCAAGAGGTTCAAATTCATTTGCTCTCTAAGATCATTTTGGAGGTAAAAAGTTTAATACTTTATCTCTAGCAGCTCTTTAATTAGCATGTCATGTCACTGCCATTTACAGTATGAGCAGAGACTCACGTCTAATAAATCCTCTTATCTAATACAAACAATCAGCAGTTTCCAGTCTGTCCATTTCTTACCAGCCAAGATTATATTAGATACTACAGCTCATCTCTCAACAAAAGAAATGATAAAAGTTCACAGTTGATTCTAAGGCTGCTGTGGTCACATATTTTATATTTTAGTTAGTATGTTGATTCATTTTGATTGTCTAATATTTTAATTATTTCTGCTCATTACACAACATAACATTTGTTCACATTTAAATCAATGAAAGATGATCATTAGCTGTTAAAAAAGGTTGGGTAAAATTATTCTTTTTATTAATTTATCATTAAGAAAGTGATATGAACTAGTTTGCTAAACCCTGCAGTAAATGTCTTGCACAAACTCAGCACTTTTTTGTATTGGACTGTGACCTGAATCCGGGATTTATGCTAAACCACATATGGATTACGCAGCTGCTCTCTCTCTCTCATTAAACCTCGGTGTTGTGGTGCTAAAGGGCAACAGTGAAAGCTCTTTCATGAATGTGTTAATTATTAATAGTTTTATAGTATTATAAAATTAATTGACCTATTTATATTAATCTTTGGACATCTCTAGACTAATAATAAAATATTTTACTTAACGCCCCTTTATTTTATTTACTCACTCTCACTCATCTTCTATACCGTTTAATCCTGTATTCAGGGTCGCAGGGACCTGGAGCCTATCCCAGGAGGCTTAGGGCACGAGGCAGGGTACACCCTGGAGAGGGTGCCAATCCATCGCAGGGCACACACAAATACACACACTCACGCACCCATTCACACACTACAGGCAATTCGGGAACGTCAATTAACCTTACCTACATGTCTTTGGAATGTGGGAGGAAACCGGAGTACCCGGAGGAAACCCACCAAGCACGGGGAGAACATGCAAACTCCATGCACACGGAGACAGGAATCGAACACGGACCCTGGAGGTGCAAGGCAACAGTGCTAACCACTACACCACCGTGCCGCCTTATTTTATTTAATGAACCTTTATTTTATTTAATGCATTTTTATTTAGATTTCATATTTTGTTATTTATTAATAATAAAGCAAACTTGAGTAGTCTTAATGCATAGAAAAAAAAGTCAGAATCGAATATATTATGTTGGATCACACGACAGCATTGCAGGGGTCTGACATATCACAATAAATGAGGTATAAATTTTATGTCAGACTATGTTAAACCTACCCACTCTTGTCATTAAAACTGAGTGTGGATTTGTGTTATAATAAATAATATCATTAATAAGAAGAGGAGGAGGAAGAAGACAATACAACATATGAAACATATAAAATTATACTTAAATGTTCTAAGAAGAAAATGAATATACGAGCCTGATCTACAAGTACTGGCCACACAGGGGGGAGAGAGGGAAGAATGTTATGTTTGCAAATAAAGCCTGTGATTGAGCTGCTCTACTGTCATAGAGAATGAAACACATTTTCGAATTCAATTAGAATTCAGAATTGAACAGGATTGGGGTATAAACATTCAAACCAAAAAAAACCCCACCAAGAATAGCTTTTAGTTGTTATTTTTAAAGCAGGAATAAGATGTCTGGTATGAATATGGGGTGGTGGACTGTCCTTGAATGGAGAGCATGCTGGAAAAGGTGGGCTAAATTTAAGCACATGACCAACATTATGAATGGAAATGGTTGGGAAATTCCATCCTGTGACTAAGACGTAGGTCATAGGATGTTTAAGGCACACCATGATCACTTGAATTTTAAAATAATATACTAGGCTACATATAAGCTTTGGCATCTATGTGATAATTATGGGGAGAAAAGTACAGACTAATTTCAAATTAACTAAAACTAAGGGTATTACAGCTCACTTTTAAGTAAATGTTTTTTGGATTTCGTTTTGGATCCATTCAAATTCTGATACAAGAATATAAATTTTTATTAGAGTTACATTTATAATTTATACCTAGCAATAAAAACATGCTATTATTTTACAAAGGAAAGTATGGAATAATTATTGAGTTTTATGTGAGATACTGTATATATGGTATACTGTATTTGAAAGTGCCCCCCAATGCTCTGAGGCTGTAAATTCAGATTTTCTGATATCACTCACAGCGCATAAATGTCTATGCTTTCCATTGTAGTAACAAGCATCATTTTTTTTTCTCTTATTAAGCTCAGGTGAGAGGAAAGAGAGTCTGGTGAGGAAACTACCACTTACAACTGCTATGAAATATTTGATAACAAAAGCTGTTTTGCTTACATTTTGCAACATTAAAGAAAGTTTTAAAATGAAATTTAAAAAAATAATTGAAAGTTACAGTAGAGTGATGAAACAAAAGATTTAAATGGTACAAATGTTTTAAAGCGGGCAGTAAATCTGTGAATGAGCATCCCAACGAAGGTGGCTCGGAGCCAACTGCAGTCATCCCAATGAACATTCAGCAAATGGAATGCCTGATCCTTGAAAATATACAGATAATTTGTGTCTATGGGAAATACAGTATACACACAATCATTCACCAACACCACATTAAAGGAACTCAGCTTGGATTTTTGCAACATTCCCCAATACAGTCCTGACCTCTCTCCAAGTGATAGGAGTTCCTGCTCTGATCATGGTTCTGCCTTACTGAGAAACCTTTCTACCTTGATGGTATTCAAGTACTTCTAAAATGCTAGGATAAGTGCATTAGTGTAGCAGGGAATTATATAGAGAAATAAAGGTAGATTTTACTCATAACTGTGTATTATTTTGTACAATCTAAAGTTCTGGTTTGACTTGAACACACTTTGTAAATGACTGATAAATACACAAAATGTTAGTAACAGAATTGAAAACTGAAGAGAAGAAAATGCACCATGATAATGAATTCTAGAAAAATGTGAATGTAAATTTGACTCAAAATACTCTAAAACAATACATAATACTAATTAGTAACTGAATAATTTTCAGCGCTGTTGCTGCTAACATTTATATCTACACTTTCTCCATGTTATACAATAAGAGTAATAATAGGTCCCAGCTGTGTTTAGAGTGGCTTTATGACATGCAAAATATCCAGCATGTATCTGTGGAAGCCTGTCACTGTGCTGTAAATAGAACAAGGACACACTCCTCTGGCATGTGGCAGTTAGATCACACAAGCAGATCCATCTATCTTGTTTTAGAGTATGACTGCATGTGCGTCGTCATAGCACTCTGGCACATAGATGACACATAGTGACAGAAGCTGGTTGCTACTGGAACTTTCTTGCCCAGGATATAAAAGGGGCATGCAGACTGCACTGAGCCAGAAGCAGCGAGACAGCTGAGACAAGCAAACAAGAGAGGGAGAACCAGCACAGCAGCACTGACCACCAACTGATCAAAGATGCTTTGCCCGAGCACTTTCCAGCCTACTTTCAGTAGTTTTCCCTTAGTGGACTTCCACTGGCCGGTGCGCAGCCTTTGGCCTGAGACTAGACCTCTGTTCTTCCAGATCGAACAAGAGATGATGAGGCACATGCAGGAGATGCGACACAGCCTGGAGTTCATGGAGCGCCTCCACAGAAGGATCTTCGATGAAATCGACCATACCTCACCTTCAGCTGTGTTCAAACCCATCTCATTTCAGGTGGCCAAAGAAAACAACAATTTTGCAGTAACTCTGGATACAAAAGATTTCTTGCCAGAAGAGCTTTCAGTCAAACAAGTGGGCAGGAAGCTACGTGTGAGTGGAAAGTCAGAGAAGAAGCAGGATGATGGGAAAGGTTCATACTCTTACAGATGCCAAGAATTTCGGCAGGAGTTTGACCTTCCTGACGGTGTGAACCCTGAGGAGGTAACCTGCTCTTTAAACAGTGGCCAGCTACAGATCCAGGCACCTAAGGAGACCCCTGCAGGGTCAAATGAGAGAATAGTGCCTATTGCATACACTCCTGCTGTGACCAGCCCTCCAGCTCAGAGTCCAGAACCACAGAGCCAGCCGGACCAGGAAGATTCCTCTAAAAACTAAGACAAGCTGCAATAACGTACTACGTTAACAAATGACCATGGACTATAGAACTAATTAATTACCAATGATGAAGTTTTTGAGAATGTGTTCAACTCCTTGCTGAATTTCAAGCATGATAATTTAATGTTCACTTATTTGATTTTGTTGGATTTGGACTGTTGGTAAATACCTCATTGTGGAAAGATTTCACTGGAATAACTGGCTTATTCATGAAGTACAATATTAAATTAGTTTTTCATCAAAGTATTTTCAGCTGTTCTTTTAAGATTTTTCTTTCAATGCATGCCGATTTAATTTACTCCTACCCCAAACAGACAACAGACTCACATAATCAAGTAAATAATATTCTATAGAAGACATTTCAGGAAATATTTTGATTGGGTTTAAGTGTACTGTAGAAACACAAAATATTGGCCTATGCAAGAATGGCCTAATAAAATAAAGTTAAAGTAGAATTAGCACATCAGAGTATCTTCATTAATAATGAATGTTTTCTTCAGCAGCTGTAAGGAGTAAATACAATAAAACAGTGTTGGTACACTGGCCATCCTGGTTAACTGTACACAAAGTACTGTAAATACTAAAAGAAGTAGGAGGTAAATATAGTAGTTCTACCTTGCTTTATTGTAACATTAGTTGTGGGATTTTTCATAAAACCTTTCAGGCCTTCTCTCACAGCACAATCCGAAACCTTGTAGAAAAGTGCTAGATTTAAAGCAATCCCATTATCTTATGCTAATCAACACAGTACATGTAATGTTACACCTTAACAAGTGGAACTATCTCCAACATGGTCAAATGTAGTAAATCTAGTATGTTCTATTACTAAAATCTATATTAAATATGATTACAATAGACCAAATATAGATAAAATATTTATTAAGCCTATTTATAGAAAGAAACTAAATTAATTGCCAATAGATTAAGACAATTTGATTGATTTCTAGAAATAAATTACCATATTAATGTTTTTTTCTAAATGATTGCCCTCGCAGCTTAATATTAGGCATACTTAGCTC